>PVIA01005821.1:0-108327 GCA_004024845.1 Tonatia bakeri
GGGCTTGATTGGGAGTAAAGGGGAGAAAAATGTACTTAAACAATCATTAAAATAAAAAAAAAAATAAAAAAAAAGTCACATAATAACACTACCTAAATTTTTTCCACTGTAAAATGAGAAGTTTGAGATAAATAATGTATATTATTTATATAACAATAAATATATTATTAATGTATACTTTATAATTTTATATTATACTTTATTTAAATAATAAATTATGTACATATATCATTTATGATAGCTAATATTGAAGAGTAGTACATATAACAATTTAAAATTACATTTTAGGTAGAAGACATATTACTCTTATAAAGATGTGTGTTAATATTTTATTTTATTTTTATGATATATTTTAATGACTTAAAGTTCTTCTTGACTCAGTTAATGAACTTTTTAGTAATTAAATAACCTGAAATTATTGAATATTAAAAAATGAGAGCACTATTTCTTATAGTTAATTTTGCTAGCTTCTGTTAAGTGCTTATTATGAATTCAGGAATTAAAATGCATTTATTGCATTGTAAGCAGATACTAATTTGCCTTTTTTCTATTAAAGATAATTTTTTGTTCTGTCAAACTATACACATAGTAATAAAATGGAGATACTGCAATGTAATTTGCTGAAAGTAGTGAACTTAATTTATCTTGAATTATATATAATAAGAAGAAACATAAAACCATATTAAGAATTGCATTACTTAAGAAATAGAAAAATATATTGCAATTATTTCATAATCCTTTTTGAAATCAGAGCTATGTCTTTGGAAAATTTGTCAGAGATATATGAAGTTCTATTAGTTTTTTCCATTATACATTGCATTTTTTATTGTATAGATATGTATTAAGTTTTAATATCAATTGTGGCTGGCTCTTTTAATTTGGATGAATAGTAATACTTAAAATACTTTTGGATTTTTTCTTTCAATAGGACATCTCACAGTGACCTTAAAAGATATGAGAAATAATGTTTAGTTTTAATTAGATTTGATCCCACCTTATGGCAAAAGCCATTCTTAATTGAGACACGTGCAAAAGAAGACAGAGGTACTGAATATTTGAGAGACAAGTGGGTCACAGCAGTGCTGATTTTCCTAGAGTCTTTTCATTGGTCAACCCCAGAGATAAGGTGGACATCTAGGAAAGAACAGGATTGACCGTTAGTGAACTTTGAGTGTTATAAACTTTACTTTTACACTTTTTCATTCTCTTCACAACTTTCCCAATTCAGGGGTAATTTTTTCTCCTTTCTCAGCAACTGAGTCACCCTCCAGCACACACTGTCTCCATACTTACTTCCGATCACCGAGAAACTTGAACTTTTGCCAACAGCAGTGTTTTCAGTTCAAAAATCTCCATGCTCCTAAAGTCTATTCTTAGGTGTCGTCACTCTCACTCCCAGTAATTCCTAAATCAAAACACTTAATCTACTGGTGCAGTAATTACTTCTGGATCCTGGAAAGGAAGCTCATTAAACACATGTTGAAACGCATTAAACACAGCGTGTCGAAAATACAGTTTGTTGAGTATTTTTTAATTAATAAAGTTTTAACCCTATTGGGAGTATTTGACATTTTAGTAGGAACATTATTCTAACTCAAAAGAATTCTCGAATACTTTTTCTTCAGAACAGTTAAAGAGATGAGTTCCATGCCAAGAGCTGAGAGCCCTCGCGCCCCACTTCTGAGCTGTGACCTGCCTCAGGGCAGCCCTGAGCCAGGAGGCCGCACCCTGACCATCGCTGTTCTGCCAAGAGATCAGTGTCAGTTTTTCGCGCCCATTCACTTTTGCCTGTTTATGCTCATGCTCTACACATTTTATTCTCACTGAACAAAAATTCATTTAAGAGTTTGAAAATTTACTCGCAATAATTATGTGTTATGAGTCCATTTTTCACCTTCTCTGCCATTCCAGGTATTCCTTCTGAGTCCCTAACCCCCACCTTCTCCATTCCTAGCATGCCCTCCTTTTGAAATCATTTTGAAACTCAGGGGGAGTGAAAAAGAGGAAATGAGAAATGCAAACAGCCCTGGCTGAACGTTGCTAATTGAGTAAAAGAGAGGCTGCTCTGTGTACGAAGCATTGTTCCCAGTGGCTGCTGCAGAGATGAACATTAATCTTGCTTTAGTAAACTTCATTTGTGTAATTAATCATGTTGTCATTTGAGGTTTGGTAATGTAGTTGGCCTTGGATAACTGCCGGGTTCCACAGACCCTTAACATTATCCTAGACTTTTCTGATTTTCCTAGTTTATATAAGTTTAACTTGAGTTCAAGGTTAGTGTGCTACAGTGTAATTTTACTCTAGCTGTTTTTGTTGCCATTGCTGTACTTACTTTAAATTAATCTTGAGATTTTGCATATGAAGAAGTGCAGGTGAATATTCCTAACTATCGAACTTATTAATACTATTGATTGATTGCTGATACAGTTTTAATGATTAAACTATGGCAGAACAGTGTTGATTAAATTATAGTAGTGCATGTTGTCATTGACAGATGTGCACATAGTATAACATTGTAAACTTTTTAAAGAATTTAATACAACTCTTTGAAAATCACTAACTTTGTAAAGATTTTATTTACTTTTAGCAGGGAAGGGAGAAAGAGAAACATCAATGAGAGAAACATCAACATGTAAGAGATATATGGATCAGTTGCTTCTCACACACTCCCAACTGGGTACCTGGCTGAAAACCCAGGCATGTGCCCTGACTGGGAGTCAAACCAGTTACCTTTCAGTTCACAGGGTGGTATTCAGTCCACTGAGCCACTCCAGCCAGGGTTGAAAATCACTAACTTTAAGGCATAATTTAAACATCTTTCCCCATTCTATGAAATCTTGAGCTAGGAAGTATCATTCCCTGCTCTGAATTCTGTAACATGTATTACCTATGTCATTTATTTCATAACTACCTGTGCTGAGGTAGTTCATTCACTGTTCCATTCCCCACTAGATGCGAAGCTTCGTGGGCACAGGGGTCATGGCTTCTACCTCTTTGTGTCCAACACAACATGACCAAATAGGTGTTCAATAAATACTTCTTGATTGAGAACTGAAAGTTCCCCAGATTGAGGGGCTTTACCTTCTTTCTCTATATCCCATTTGCTATTTAATTAGCTATTAGCCGGACCTGATTGATAGACATGAGTACATTTTTTTAAAGAGAACTGGCAGCTATGTAAATACAGCACTTAACCTTAAACACTCAGCCATTAACCTTAATCACTGTCCATTAACCTTAAAGCACCCCAGGTTTCTCCCCTTACAATCCCCCAAAGCAGACCCCACTGAATGCATTTTTTAGCATGAAAAAGAATCTTAGTAGAATGCTTTTATTGTTCTGTGAGTGGCTATAAATATGTATTTGGAAAGAGAACATTTGACTCCATTTTTTGTGTGTGTAGATACTAATTAATTTTCCAGGTGTTCAACAAAAGATACAAAATTGGAAAATTGTTTTGGGAAACATGTTAGGATATATTTGAGAAAAGAAAGACAAGATAATGCTTTTTAAAAAGTATCATTTATAAGCTTGATAATCATCAGAATATCACATACGATTTCTAATGAACTGGAAAATTTATTTTAAAAATAAATAACTTTTTCCTATAGCTGCTACTAAAACCTCATTTAATGACTCCAGACATGTAGAAACAACCAACTACTTTAAGAATACTGACTGCCTGGAATCTTTTCTATATAATGTCAGATAATGACAGAGAAGGATAAATGAAATTTTGTCTCTAAATAGCATTTTACATTTGTTCTTGTAAATATTCTTACTCATAGCTATAATCAATTTTATTAAAATAATAACACCATTCACAATCCTTTGTAGTCTTCAAAAACCTATATTTTTTTCTCTTCTGGGTGTTTCACAAAAGCTGTATGAAATAATTATGTGTTATTGGAAATAAATGTCATGTTAAATAATGTATTCCAATTTAATGTGTTTATTTTATACCATGGCTTGTTTTCACTAAAATCTACATTCATAATCTATAAATAGCACATCTATAGTAAAGTAACATTGCAAAGTTGCAAAAAGTTTTGGGTTTAACTTTATATGCAATTATGTTTTAAGATCTTAATTTTGGGGGGAAAGCAGTATGTTCCTATAGAATTCTGAACATAACACATCACAGGTTGGAGTAACACAAGGAGGCTGGGAGGGCAGCTATACACAGGAGTCAGAAAGAGCACCTTCCTATATTCAAGAAAGCAACTCGATACTAATGGACTGATTATTTTTAGATTTGCCCAAGTGCTCGGTTTTGCTCCAGGTCCCACAGGGAACTGACACTAGAAGGTGTGAGCAACTGAGGGCAGGGGAGGGTCTCCCTTAAAGCTGCACTATAAGCTAAATTTTAATGAATGTGGAATCTCACTGGAAAAACAAACTAGTGTAACATGATGTCTTTAATTCCAGAAAAATGCTACCTCAGCATGGGCTGGAGCTGTTCACTTGGAATTTAGTTACTAGCTGAAGAAGAAGGTGATAATGAGAGGGGTACTTGGCAAGTGAGAGTCCAGGCAGGAGGAGAACCACAAAGACAAACCAAATCCAGCATTGACCATGTATTTTGAGAATAAATCAACAGCTTTCACAGAAATGACTCTCTCTAAGCATTTTTATCCTTAATTTCATGCATGGCTCCGAGGATGCTCTTAGAAGTACAACGATCTAAGGTCATAATAATTAACTCTTCTTTTTTTATTTAGTAGAGTTTATACCCCAATGTCACTATACATAAGGAAAAACAGCTTAGACTTATCCATATACATTGATGTTATCTTCACACCAGTTGATGAAAAATATATGCACATTTAGCAAATAAATGTAAGTGAATTTCTGTTCTTCATTTTTTCAGAATGCCTTCTCCAATATAGACTTTTATTTATTTGAGTAACATTGCTTGAGAAACTGTGTTACTTCATGAATACTTTAGGTCATTGCTGTTGTTGAAAGAGTAATGTAAACATACTAAGGATTATTTTGTGAGTTATTCTCTTTTTACAAACATGTGGCAGGCACTCTTCTATAATGCTTCTTACTTGCAGCATAAAAACTAGGAATAAGACTAATGCATTTCCTTTAGTATAAATGCTAAGTGGTATAATAAAGGATAACTACTGGAAAGTTGATTTAAAATGTCATCTCAATTTTTTTCTACCTAACATGGCTAGCAATAATTAGAGATTGTAGCCATGTCTCCAGTTTAGAAGAAATGGTTAGTTTAATAACTGCACAATTAGGAACAAATGAAACCATATTGCTATTGTGTAAGTTAAGAGCCTGGACTACATAAAATGTTAATTATTTTCTAAATATGTTCTATATATTTGCTGCATCACTTTTTGTTTACCAGTTAAAACAATTTTGCATGAGAATCACATGATTCTAGTATCTTATTATTTGAATACTTGGATAGTAAAGCAATGTACCCAGTATTAGTAAAATAATTTTTATACTTGTTTATCAGTTTTATTTTTTTACTTTGGCACCTGAATACCTAACATATATTAGATATTTAGGTTATTTGCTAAATAAAATATTTTAATTCTTCCAGGTTAGTACTATGGCCCAAACTTATTAAAACTAACTTCATATTTTACTACTCTCTTGCACTGTTTTACAAACACCTGGGTGTTGGCTCTAAATTTGGATGACTGAGGCACATTTAAAAGATTCTTAAATTATCTTTGCCTTATCTCCAGGTTCAAAGAAAATATAAAACTTGTTGCTATAATAAATATTATCTTTTCTGTAAATCTGGATTTATTTACATGTTTTTGCAAAATACATTTTAACCTAGATTTGTATGAAAGCTAGAGATAAAGCCGACTGAAGAAGAACCAGAACAGATTACAGGTTAATGCTGAAACATGTCAGAGAAAACTGCAAGGGCAGGGACAGCTCCCCAGGGGAAGTGGGGCGGGGACTGTCTTTCTTTGGCTCTAGTGTCTCAGGCGACAGCAGGAATGAGTGCCTCAGGTAAATCAGGAGATAGACTGGTAAATCTATATTCCTGAACACATCACTCATTAGTTAACAAAATATTTGCTCAGCACTAATTCTTACTAAAGATTGTGGGGGGGAAGGAAATAGGGATGTCTCTACCTTTCCAACTAAACCACCAGGTTGCATTTTATGTGATTTTATTCCTTAAGGGCTGTTCTTGAAATCCACTTTCATCATGTATTATCTGTAAAAGAGTTAGGTCAGAGTGTCCAACCCAACCCAGTAAAGTCTGCTCCAACATCTGGCCGACTGCATTTTCTTGCTGGAGACTTTTTTAAATGTTAAATATAAAGACATTTAAAAATTATATGTTTCATATGGTGTTCTTTAGCCTCAAAATAGCAAGTCAACACGCTACCACCACTGCAATGCCAATGACAAGAAACAGCATAACCAGTCATCACACTCACACACACCCTCACACCAAACGGACAAACACACAGCAGACATTTAAAACAAAAACAGAAACAAAACTACCAAAACAGATTCTGCTTTTCTAACAACTCATCATTGCAAGGAAACTTCAGATCTAATGTATGTAGCAAAAATGTACTTTCACCAGGGAGTGTGAGAGGGGCTGTACCCATCCCTCCCCACACCCAGCCCAGCACCCCTGGGACCCAGCACTCCCAAGGGTAGGGGTGAGAACTCTGGCGCCTCCAGTCCATCTGAGGCCTTCTGGCAGAGAAATGATGTCACAGATGTTTCACTGTTTTCTCCTCATCTTTTCCGTGTCTTTCTCTTTAATTTTCTCTTCTCTTCCCATTTCCTCTTCACTTTTTAAAACTTCTAACATTTCTCCTTAGCTCCTTTAAATAGTACGGCAATTTTTCTGATCAAATGCACACAAACATTCATTCCCACTGGCCCTTTGTATTTTCCCTCAATTTGTACTGTGGATGCAGCTTATTTTTTTTTCCTCCAGGGTAGAAGTGAGGGATGTGAGGGTTACCGCCTGCATTTGCCATCTCCAGGGATGTATTGAAGAACATTGGCTATTAGTTAACATTTTATGATGTGCTTCACATACCCTGCAGAGGAAATATATATAGGTGCCAAATAGTAATAATTTTGTTCCTTCTCTGTGTTCTGGATGCACCAGCTCTCACCGTCCTGAGGGGCAGGGTAGGGGGATGTCATATTCTTTATCACACCCTAGAGGATAAAATGTCAAGTGTAAAAGTTGCTGCAAGGAGGAACAGTTACTCATTTCAAATTTTTCCCTGAAAAATAAAGAGCCATCCTCAGCATAACTAGGGGTCCAGAGAACCTACCTGCCCCTGAATTCTATACAATCTTATTAGGGAGCAGAATTTCTCTCCTGTGCTTTCCTATAGTCCTTCCACTCTCTGGGAAACAGCCTGCCTTTTTGAGAAGAATAAGCTTTGGGTTCACTTTATTCAAAGACCAATTTTACCCTGTTTAGGGTAAAGTTTCTACATGCTTCTATTTTGGGCATATACACAATTTTCATCTTTCATCCATTTTTTTAATTTAAAATATGGGAAAATTGTTGCTTTCAGCAAGGTAAGTTTAGGTTTAGATCATTTTTATTCTCTAATCATACCACTTTTTCATATTATAGTCAGAGAAATAAAAACAACTTAGTGTTAGAATCTTTACCATTTAGTCCCCTTATACTTCCCTCCCCACCCAGCAATGTTGTCCATGTCCATGAGTTCTTTTTGCTCAATCCCTCCATCCCCTAACCCTCCCCGCACTGGCTGTCATCTGTTCTCCATCTATGAGTCTGTCTCTGATCAAAATTAAACTGTCTGTATTCCAGCGCCAAGAGATAAGGAAGGAGAAGTGGTTAGGAGATGAGACTGGGAGCCATTGCTGCAGTGACAGAATATGCACACAGGCAAGCAGGGTTTTGAACTGATCTCAGTCCCCATCAAGACCCAAACCAGTGTGTGTTCCAGACACCTGGACTCGCCTTCCGTAGAGGTATGGAAAATAGAACCGTAGCTCATTCCTGCCTCAGCACAGTGTTAATTGTATTTCTCTTTTACATTCTGGTATTTAAAACTCTTTTTTTTCCCTTAGAACCAATACTGAAGATAATTCCTTTCTTTCAAAGCTCTTTTTATAATTTAAATTTTTCTTCTTGATTTTATTAACTTTTTGAATGATCAGATATTTTTATCCAACCATTCTCATGGTAATTAAAACATGTATTATATTTGACTTAAATATAGAAAATTAAGATTTATCCATGGGTGGCATTTTAATCTTCCCCACTTATTTTATTCCTATAATCTTACCCATTTTCAGTTAAAACTTATGAAAAATAATAATTAACCACAAAGATTAGTGTTAAGACCTTCTGAGGAATTAAGAAAAAGGACACATTTAATAAGTACCTAGGTACAGAGTATTCTGCCTACACACATATGTGTGTGTGTATATGTAGTTTTTTTTTAAATTAAATACAAATAAAATCTCTATGAATAAAGCATATATAGTGGCTCAAAGAGATTAAGTATATTGTTGAGGTTCACGTCTAGAGTAAGTAGAACTCCAAAGTCCAGTTTTGTAACACAACTATGCAGTATCCTTCTTATTATAACTCTCATCATTACTGGAAATGTTGCCAATCAGATGAGCATCACCCTATACTGATAGCAATATCAAAAGCTGTTATTAATAAATGACATCATCTGCCATTTGGTAGGAGGGAATATCACTTTACTTCTTGGATGTCAGTGTTTCATTATATTTGAGGTTTTACTTTTCCACTGTTAAAACCTACTATATGATTTTTTCCATAGCCTTACTTTAGTGGGCTTACCTTCCTCTGAAACAATACGGTGAAGTGTGTCATGGTGAAAGGTTAAAAGCAGAATACTGATTTCTGATTGAATTTACCTCTAACTGTATTAAATTATCCTTTCTGGCATGAGTTTTAAAGAGAAGACTTTCATTTAGCTCTTAAATATTTAAAGGGCATTTTGTAATTTGACAAACACTGAATGCCTATCTGAAATAAATGAGGGAGCATGATTTATCTGAAAAAGGCTGAAGAGTATAATGGGAAAAAAAAGACAAGTAAAATATAGATTAAAAAAATGGAGCAAACAGCAGCGGCTTCATGACCAGTAAGAATGCAAAGCACTAATGGGGTTTTTCCTTTTCTCAAATAATTAAGATGTTAACTAAGGTCTTGCCTCTTAATGTCTAGATGTTCATTGCTCTTCCTTGCCCCAGATTCATGTCCCATCAAAGTCTAAAGTGTTCCTCACAATTTCTTCATATTCCTGAAATACGCGTGAGAGTCGGGGAATGGAACAATGCAAGTTATTGTTTTTCTTTGTAGACAGTGACTCTAAGCTAACTTTTCCTCAATTCATGAAAAATATTACCATTTAGCTTGATTTTACTTATATGGACATATAAGCTCACATTTTTAGTCATATATACCTTCTTTTTTATCACAGCCACACATATTAATATTTTATTATAGACTGGGCACTCAATTTGAGATTAAGTAATCCCAGGGCTATCTCCTACTGTTCACTGAGTTAGTCTCTTAAAACTCTATTAAATTTAGTTAGCAATCAGTGTCAAGTCAGTGCAATTAATAATAATCCTGGGTATTAACTGCAGCTACTATGGGGAAAAAAATCTGAGAGTAGATATTTTGTAGGGCCACTATTCCTAATATGTTGATCACAATAGAAGCAGTAAATTTTTACTAGAACATGAGATCTAAAAAATGATTTCCCAAGTCAGCCTTAGGTATAAAAGCATGTTTCCCTAGAAACCAGGGGAAAAAAAAACACACATGCATATAAATACGACGGATGGTTTAGACTGTCTCTTTTTGGCTAGGGGAATTGGGGATTTTGTTGCACTCTAGCAATTTCAGGTCTAGGTTTCATAACTCTTTGGTTCCCCCTTTCTCCCATGAGGACCTAAAGCCACTGGGATAGGTTGCAAACACAATCTATTTTTATCCCTTAAAAGACTGAAATTATTGTCCTATAAATCTAAGCTTTGCTCTTTTAACATCACTATAGATTTCAAGTTCTTTTGATTCTTTCTGCATATATTATTTCTTTGTGCCATGGAAAAATGAACTATATTGACATGAAAAGTCACTTCCAACATTTCATTAAAAAATCATACTGAAAAGGATACCAAAAGATCCTCTTTAAGGATTTTCTTGCACCCATTTAAAGCTTTGTGCATTTGTTTAATAAGGGAGAAAAATATTAGTCTTTTCAAAACAGTACCATGTCAAGCACTCAATCTGATTACTAAACAGAAATACTACTGGAGAAAAAAAACAGAGTTTAAAATCAGTTCTTTTGCAAGGCCACTCGTAAGCATTAATACTGTATGACTCCCGACAAAAAGAAAATAACACGAAAGATAGGGACAATGATTTAATCCTAGTTTCTATCTGCCTTAAGAAAATGGTTTCGTTTTGTGTACTGCTGGCTGTGAACATCACAGTTTTTATTGGAATGCATGCTTCAACTATTATAATTCTCCATTTTAGTCTTTCAGTTATTCATTAGAAGGCCTATTAAACTCAGGGCCATTTATCTTTTTCCCTGTCTTTGTCTACTCAGTGTTCCTATCTTTACTGTGGGCTAGCCAGTAGAGAATAATCTATTTTTCCCTCTGACCCAAATAATTTTATATCTGAAATCCAATTATGGAAAAAGATGTCAAGTACAGTCTTGAAGGAGATAGGATTTAAATCTCACTGAGGCAGCAAAATAGGTGAACAGGAACAAGGCTGGGAGAGGCCTATTTTTATTCCTATAGAGCTTTACCTAGACTTCATGCTAAGGAATACTGCTAAATAAGAAGTGTTTAAAAAGGTACAAGTTAATTGGGGAAGGAGTTCTGGGATTTGTATGTATAATCTTTGTTATGTACCAGCTGTAAGTAACTATTAGGTATTACCTATTTTAAGTCTTGGGTTTTTAGCATCAACTGGCAGTCTTATTCTTAAATCCATCATGCATTGTCCTTAAGTTAAGTCACTGGGCCTTAGCAAGGCAAGACCCACCCACCAAGGTCAATCTTTTCACTTTCCAGAGTATTATATATATTTTTTAATTTTTAACTATATTTCACAACTATTATTTTGTTCTACCAACCACAGGGTCATTTATGTCTCCTCAAATGCTTTAGCACATAGCTCTAATTCTAAAGATCTAATTTAGAATAAAATGTATTTTTGATTAGAAACAGAAATTTGGCCTAATTAAAGAAAAATAAAAATGAAGTTTGTTAAGAACATTGTTTACAAAGAAAGTGTTTCTCATTATTTAATTTTGACCTGAAGCTTCTGATAATGGACACAATAAAGGATTTATGAACTCTTTATGAATTTATAACAATAGGGGAATCCCCCAAACATAAGAAATATTTTTCTTATCTTCCCATTCTTCATGAGAATATCCAGCAGTAAATTTTGGAGATTTGTGGGCCTATATGAAAGAAGGTGAATGGATTAAGGAAAAAAATATATACACATATACATAAAACACATAGTACAGTGTGGCGATAGCCAGGGGAAAGGGGGGTGAGGAGCAGGTGGAGGTGCACAAAGAGGGAGAATAGGGATGAAAAGGGACGATACTTTGTGCAGTGAGTGCATGATGACAGTGTACAGATGATGGTTTGTTGAACTGGACACTTAAAACCTGTTTAGTTTTAATGAACCAATGTCACCCCAATAAATTCAATTAAAAAATACTAGCAGTAAATTTATTACTTGGTGAGTATTTATTTACTATACTAAAATAAGAATGCAACAAATATCATCATGGTTGGGAAATAAAATTAATTACTGTGATTATATGAAAGAAAGTCTTACCTTTTGATAACAAGAACAGGTTTATCACTAAGACATCTTATTTTACATAAGTAATTCAATCATTTCCTAGAAGAAATCCAGAAGTTACACAAATTGATCCAAGTCACAGACATACTTATTAGAAGAATGGGTTTACTTTAGTCAAAAGGACTTTCACATAGACACCACTTAGCACATGTGGGCAACTATTTAAGTTACAAAAAAAATTAATGGTCATCAATTACCATGTAAAAGCATAAAGACTTTCCTTATGTTTTGGGACAAAAAAGAAGGAAGTAACACAACCTGCACTTTATTATTTTGTATCAAATGCAAAGCTTTTTCTGAACTTTAAATCCAACTGAAAGCAGCTGCTGGAAAAATATCATTACACTGTACCTTAAGCTGCAAAAACCAATTTAATGGTAAAGTTTTATTTTGTTCATATGGTCTGCTCTTTCCTTCTGTTTAAACCAGTAAAGAATACGAAACTGTATCTGGATGAAATCACTGGTAGGTGAAGGCCCATGACCAAAAACATTCTTTAAAGATTACAAGGTTATAGTCGAATGGGACTAACAAGAGAGGTCTCCCAAAGACAGGAAATAATATTACATCATTCATATACATAGCATGCTTTCCCTTTCCTAGAGATGGAAAGAAAGTTTATTATTCAAAAATATCAAAACATAAAACATGGGCATTGCTTTTAAAACATATGGTATGATTTTCCATTTGGTTTATTTCTATTTTTTAAATGAAATAGCCACTTCTCTAAATATTCAGTTAAAAAACTTTTGATAAAAATTTCTAAATTTTGAACATTTTATTTATATTTCCAGAAATGAAATGAAAAAGGAGAAAATTACTTATACTTTTATAACATATTAATACTATCACAAACAAAACTTTAAAAAGTAAGCAAAGTTTGACAGTAAGGCTGACCTAGCTTTTTCAAAAATAAGAGGGTTTTACTTTAGAGAGACAGTTTTTGAAATTGAAAGCAATAACTGTTCTTGAAATGGATCCAATACTCATAAATCTTTATCAAAAAAACCTTGCAACAAGATTGTTTAATCTAACACCAGCCTTTCCTGAACACAAAGGTAAGAAATCTCTTTGCCTCCTGTCTCACTAATTTTTATTTTTGTATTTTTATACTTAACTGATAACATGCTTTTGGTCATTCATTCACCCATTCATAACTTACACCTTGTCTCTGAAAAGAACTTCTAATAAAATTATAGATAACAAAATACCATTGACTTAAACTGTTGATTAAAACAAATCCAAGGGAGCAATCCAAGTTAGCATTGTTACTGTGATATGAGCTTCATTGCATCTAAGAACCTAGCAAAGTGCCTTTGTAATGACCTTCAGTGCAGTAAACTAAGCACCTGCTGTGGATTGTAGTTATAACCTTTACATAAGTGAGACAAGTCTTGCTACTTAGGAATGGCTCCCAGGTGGTCCTAGCCCAACCTGGTCACATCTGCTAGGTCTTACAAAGATGAGGGTGTTCTGTATGCTGGCACTGTGCCACATGACCTTGCTGAAAGCTTTATACAAATAAGGAATGCAAAAATACCCAAGATATGGAGGGAGGGAGACTTCTAAATTAAAAATGCAATACTGTGTGCCTTCAACAAGTAAAGCTTTTTCAGCAGCCCTAAATTTCCCTGACTCAAATGAATTTGTTGGACTAGATTATTTCCGAAGATTTACCCTTCTATCCAGAATACTTGGCAAGCATTGAATTTTACCATTGATAGCCTGTGGCCTACATGGAGCCTATTATTTTTTCATTCAACAAATAGCTCCTCTCGGACTTGATGGACAGAATATAATCTCTATCTGTCTGAGCTCTGACTTTTAGCAGGAGAGGCAGATATGTAAACAAATTACAAAAGAATAGGAAAAAAATTGATCCAATACTGTTATTTGCCAGCATGATGAAGGAAGTATTTAACACCTGGTAAGATCAAGAAAGCAGCTGTTTTGAAAATAAGAGTTCAGGAGGTAATCAGTATTAAAGGAAGAAAAGTGGAGGGCTATTTCCAGCATAGAAAATGGTCTGTGTGAAGGCAGGAAGTGAGGGAAGGTTGGTAAGTGAAAATAGTTCTTTTTTTAAAGATTTTATTTATTTTTATTCATTTTTAGAGGGGGAAGGAAGGAGAAAGAGGGAGAGAAACATCAATGTGCGGTTGCCTCTCATGCGCCCCCTACTGGAAACCTGGCCCACTACCCAGGCATGTACCCTGACTGGGAATCAAGCCAGCAACCCTTTGTTTTGCAGGCAGGTGCTCAATTCACTGAGCCACACCAGCCAGGGCTGAAAAATAGTTCTTAAAAGGTCAGTGATGTTGAAATACACTGAAAATGGGAAAGTGGCTTAAAAAGTGAATAGAGGCCAGGTCATTAAAAGGAATTTCATGAGAGACTGCACAGTTCAGGACTTAGGGTCATAGACCCAAAGTCCAGTGTCTGGAATTGATTTCTGACTTAGTCATTTATATGGTCTGTAACTTACAAAAATTTATTTAACTCCTATTAATGTTAGTTCTATAAGTGCAGAAAGGCAATTAGATTTATCTCATAGGATTATTCTAAGGAGTAAATTAAATAATGCATACTATAATTGAAATATCAATTAGACTCCAAAACCTGAAAAATTGTAAATTGAGGTGGCAAATCATCACATGCAGAATTTTGAAAGAAATTTCTGAACACTGGTAATCCTCTAAAACTCTTTACCCTTTTGAAACTGTTTACATGCTTAGAATAGAGAGAGACAAGGAGGGTTTATGAAGAAATTTTATGAGTAGAAATAATTGCCAACCTGCAAACATCTGTTCTCATGGGAGTAAAGGTAAAGTGGTGCTATCTCCATAAGCTCAAGCCTAGAGAGGGGAGCTGCAGGTGAGAGCATCCCAGCTGGGCACAGCTGAATTATTCACGGAGGCATTCCAGGAAAAGCAGTCAGCTTCTAGACTTTTCCAGGTCAAGGTACCAACTAGTCCTCCAGGCTGAGACTAGCTTGAGCAGACAGATCAAGATCTGTTGTTAAATCAGGTTCATCTTGGTTGGAGATACACATACACGCGCGCACACACACACACACACACACATACACATACATATACATATATATGCACATATATACATATATACACACACATATATAATCTCCAATTGTATATGGACTATCTATATATGGCTATTCTACACATAGATAGAGATATGTATATATTCTAAATTGAGGCTGTATTTCTGACTTAAGTTATTAAAAACTATCTTTTTTCCTGAATAAAACTTTTTAATTTTTTATACTTTAAATGTATTTTATTGATTGTACTATTACAGTTTTACCATTTTTTCTCCCCTTTATTCCCCTCTGCGCTGCACCCCTCACTCCTTAGTTCATGTTCATGGGTCATACATATAAGTTCCTTGAATTCTCCATTTCCTATATTATTCATAACCTCTCCCTGTCTATTTTGTACCTACCATTTGTGTTTCTTATACTCTGTACCCTTTCCCTCATTTACCCCCACCCTCCTCCCCGCTGATAACCCTCCTTTAAAAGAAAAAGATTTTATGTATTTTTTAAAGAGATAGGGAGAGAGGGAGAAAGGGAAAGAAACATGGATGTGTGAGAGAAGCATAATCATCAATCAGTTGCCTGGGGCATGCCCCCGACTGGGAACTGGGCCTGCAACTCAGACATGTACCCTGACTGGGATTCAAACTGGGGACCTTTCTGTTCGCAGGCCAGCACTCAACCCGCTGAGCCACACCATCCAGGGCTAAAAAGCTATCTTTTACTTAAGAAAAGACAGTCAATTCATGGGCCTGCAAGCTTCATGAAAAATATTTTGTAAAGATGGTGTAAGACAAAAACAAAGTTTAATTTGGATTATGCCACAGACTAATTTCCTCCACATACCAGTTTCACATGAAAGCACCAAGAGGTGTGACTGGTACATAGTGATTAATTATTGTAGCCGTAGCATCTATGCTCAGCATATGAAGTGTGTCCTGAATAAACTGGGAAGCCATTCAAAGGAGAGAAAATGATCAGATTTATATAGCAGAAGTTAGTTATGGGCTGAAATTTGGACAAGTGTGTTGAAGAGGAGGCCAACAGAAAGCTGTTTAATATCCTGAAAAAAAAATGTTGATGCTGGTAATAAAAGTAGTAGCCAAAGTAGATGGAGTAGTTGGTAGGTATTTGAGAGGTAGAATATAGAACCCTGGGACATATATTGAAATGAGGAACATAGGATAACGTTTCTGCTTTTCCGGCTTGGGCAATGAGAAATAAAGAAAGAGGAATCAAGTATTTTATTGGTAGTATGTTGAGTTTGGGATCTTTTGGAGAGTTTTAAATAAACACAAGCAGTTGGGCATATTCATGCTCACAAGTCAAGACTGTATTAGAAATAAAAATTGAAATTTACATTTATTTATGTGGCAATAACATGCATGAAAACATCTACAAATATTTATGAAAAAGAGAAAAGAAGATGAATGACCCATCTATGTAATATTATGTCTGATAGTGGCCTCAGATGAATTAGCAGATTTTTAATATTTTTAGCTTATTCCAGATGGAATATTGCAAGTCTAATACATAAAACAAACATAAAAATGGAGCTACTTAAGTAGGGAGGGGTGAGACAGAAGGCCCTTGCCTGCACAGACAACCTTCATCCATTTTGAAGACCCCGTCATTATAGCAAAATACTCAATACTTTTTTGAAAATCACTGATGGTATATAATTTTCCATATTTTTAATTTTATAGAGATGTAATTAATATATCAAAATAAAAAATGGTTATATTTTTTGCATGCAGTTTGTTGAGTTTGGAGTATGTATATAACTGTGAAGTCATCACCCCAATCAAAGTAACAAACCCAACCATCACCCCCAAAAACATCACTCCTGTCCCTTTATCTTTGTTTATTTGTTTTGAGGTAGGAACACTTAAATACGATTTACCTGCTTAACAAAAAATTTAAGTGTATAATAATTAAATTTTAACTTATAATGGTAATGCACTATTTTGTACATTAGATTTCTAGGATTTACTCATCTTGCATAATTTAAACTTTCCATTTCCACTTTATGCCTCATAATCTTCTCATTTTGTATACAAGAAACTGGTGATAGGAAAACTGAGGTGATTTGTTCACAATTGCACACAACCCAGTCATGTTTATGTATAATTATAGAACTCAATAATGGTAGTGTCAAAATTTCACAATTGAAGGATTTATTACCCTTAAACCTCTTTATTTCTTGGAACCATACAGTAAACTTTATTCTTAATATTACTGTTTGTGGTTTCTATGTTTACTCCTGAAATAGCTCAGGTTCCTGTTAGGACTTAAATGCTCCTGCTTCAAAAATAAAAGTTTATTAATAGGCTAGGTAATAAAAACTCTTCCTCATACCTCTGTGTTCTAAAGGCAACTAAATATGACTTTCTTATGTATCATTTATATATAACTTTCCCATCTTTTATCTCTTCTCTACAGTCTAACTTCTATGCATCAATTATAATAATGTTTATAAAATGAAAAATAGATCATGTCATGACTTTATTTACATTCATTTTTATGGATTTCTATCACAATTAGGGAAAAATGCAGAATTTTAGCATGAGTTTTAATGATGTATGCCTTGCTTACTTCTTTGCATTATCACACTCTTATTAGCAACTTTTGTTCTTAACCTATCAGGCATGCTAATAACTTATGCCATTGTAATCATTTTACTTTCTTTCTAGAACATTCTCTCCTGATAATTTCCCATAGCAGGTCCTTCATTCTTCAGAAATCAGCCTAAATGCAAACTCCTTTTCTATCTTGTCTTCATTATAACTTTAGTGACAATTTTGGAGAGAAGGATTTGATTTCCACTCCGTGCATTGACAGTCACTTGTATAACCTCAGGCCCATGAATTTTCTGGGCTTTTTTAAGTTGAAAAATAGGGGTAGCATTGCTTTATTGTCAGGGTTGTGTGAGAGTTCAGTAAGTGGGAGCTTTCCTTTGAAGTTTTAATGAATAAGTTCTTAACAGAGTCTAATGCTTCTGAGGTTCAATAATTTAAAATTTTTTAAGTGGTTATAAGATTTGAATAACATAAAGTCACTGGTAAATTTTTCAAGAATTATTACCTTAGTGTGGTACAGACAATGGAGATTCAGTGTGTTGAGGAGTGAATTGAGTTAAAAAAATGGAAATGAGAGAGTTAAACTATTTCAAAAAGGTTGATGGTTATTTAAGAGAGAGATACTGAATGAAGCCTGTAGTGACTGGAATATTGAGGGAACATGTGTTAAGATGGAGGAGACTTTCAACTATAAGAGAAGAGAAATAGCTAATATAGAGAGGACGTTTGAAAATATGATCAAGTCAATAGCCTAGGGGAGGGGCTCAGCGGCACATTTCTCTCTGGAAAGAGATGAAGATGTCAGAATTTGGGACTTCATGGGCTGAACAGGCTGTACATGCAAATGTCCTCTTCCCCATCTTTTTCTCTTTTCACTGAACCTCACTCGTTTTTACCTTAGGTCCACTCTGATCCTGTGCTCCAAATGCAAACTACTCTACTAGAGTGAACCGGGCTTCTGTACGTGGTAACCTGCTTCTGTATTAGAAAGGGCCTTGATTACTACGGACAGACTCCAAATAAAGATCTGAGGAACATGACTAATTAAGGAAGCCAGACTACAACGAGGAGTAAATGTGACTCAAAGGAAACCAGCCAGGCAAAGGAACAGACAACAGTTACTCTAATTAAAAAAAGAGAGGGAGAGAGAGACTTGAATGATCCTGTAGAGCTAGTGTCTGTATCGGTAAACTTGGAAAATATGTTACTTATGTTCTTTCAGGGATACTTTGGCTTCTTTACATAGAATTCCTTGGGAAGACTCCAGAAGTCACAGTTGCTGTATGTAAAATTTTGTCATTTCTTTGCTTGGTTAATACGAATATTTGAATTATATGCTGAATTATAAAATATTGCAGCAGTGGTATCCTGGAAATGTAATATAAGCTGAAAATCAGGCCATCCATCTTTTGTTAATTCCTCTGAATGCTTTGGTAATAAGGTATATTTTTATGAGGGAAAAACATTCAATATGTAACATGTCAGGGCTTAATGCCACATGGGAAAATGCTTTATAAATTGTAAGGTGCTGCTCATATATGAAATATTATATATTCATGGAGAGAGAAAAATAATTAGGATACATTGACTATCACCAACACTTAAAAAAAATAAAAAGAGACTTAAAAAAGATAGCTTGGCATCAAATGAAATGTCCAAAAGACTGAATATCATAAATTTTTAATGGTAGAATCTTCAAACTTACAATTCTTTGTGTTAAAATCTTGGTCTTTGTGGTGCAGATGGAAAATATAAATTGTGAAAGAATTGAACAACCCAAAATTAAATGAGAAATTAGAATTAAAGAAGAACAAAACAAATCATGTTTATTTTTTATGTACATGAAACAGATTATTTTCTCTATGTGATTTAGCTTTCTTCCATTTGAATCCACTCTATCTTAATAGTATTCCAATTAGCTAAATATTAATAGTAATGTACTGTAAAGTAGACTTAACCCTTCTCAGAATGTCTTTGTTTATTTTGGTCCCCAAAGATCTGCATAAATATAGAGAAAGGTGAAAAAGGCACATATGTTCATTGTTTGTTCATGGTCTATGCTTGATTAGGATGCACAAAATATTATCTCTTTATGTGTACACATCCTAATTATGCATCTAAAGTTTATCTTATTTAAAAGAAGTGAAGACAGCTGTAAAAAAGCTGTCTGAGTATTTGTGCATCAAAAATACATATTCATAGTGGAAAATTACCCACCAAAAATGTGTTCCTTGCAAGGGGCAACGTTATAATTTTGTAAAAGTTAAATCCTGTCGTTGTGCTGTTACCATGTCACTCCTGATGGGACACAGCAGGATAGTCAGTGAAGATCCTTGAAATTTGGGTCTTTGAATGTTTAAATATATTGAACGTAAGAACCAATTTTAAGGATGTAAATGACTAAAACATAGGCAGCTGCAGACTGCTCACTAAGAACATTCATCAACATATTTAATCTGCTATTCATTTCATACCCCATGTATAGAACATTGTGTCCATTGCATGGCATTTAGAATAAAGTATATTTATTGTACATTACACTTTCTTAAATAAGAGAAATTATAATTTTCAACCACACATTTTGGGAATTATCTTTGTTTGAAATCTAAGACAAATTGAGCGAGTGAGTATAGGTATCTTAATGAAGCTTATGTGACTAATTTTGCACTTTGGTATATCTGGGTATCAGTTGCAAAGAGTGACAAGAACACATGAGACCAGGAAGTTCAAGCCCTAATTTCTCCACTTCCTACATATACTTTCTTTTTGAGCTTCATCTTCCTTATTCTGTAATGTGGTTAAAAAAAAATCCCTGTCTACCACAGAATTTTGTGTGTCTTAGATGGAATATGTAAGGCATCATTAAATTGTAAAACACTGATGAAATGGGGCAGCATGTTATAATTTAAATTGCTCCCAGTCCTCAACAAATGGACTGGGAGCAGTGTAAAAGCTCTGAGATCTTTAAGTTGTAAATAATTGTTTACCTAAATTTTATTAAATGTCAAGGTTTAAGAGGGTAGATGAGTTTGTATTCTTTGCTTCATAGCTAGATGGTTGAAAAATACATTTAGAATAGCCTACCAGTTGCATAAAATTCTTTGAAAATAATAATTATAATTGCTATTCTTTTTCATTTTAAAAGGATTGATTAGCAAATTATAGTTCCTCGTGCTTCATTATATTTTTGGAAAAATGCCTGCAAACATAAATGTCACACAAGGATATAGCACTATATTACTAGATCCTTAATCTGTTGAGGTAAGAAAAGAAAGCCAGACTTATTTCTCATTACTTTATTTGCTTTCAATTTGCAGGATTAAAAAGTCTAGTATAAGGGTACATCTGTGATTATATCATATTTCTTTAAATTAGTTTTTAAAGATCTAAGTCAAGAATTCTTAACATTTTGAAAATTAGAATTCATACCATTATTGGATGTAGTTGATGGAAATCTCTTTAATGCTTCTGAAAGCTATATACTGTAACAATTTAAACTTTATTAAGTAAATCATAGTTAAGTTGGAGAAAATTATATTTCTTTAAAATTACTAAAGTTATGTGAGAAAATTATAAAATTCATATTGAACACAAAGATTGTTTTTTCAGAGTGTCAAGGAAACCTCCAGGAAATGAATAATTCAGGCCCTGTATTCCTTTCTATTTCTCTGCTGGTATCAGTGTTCACACTCCATTGGCTTGATCACATTTACCTTCAATACTGTCTTTCACGTCTACTAGGACTGATAATATTCATTGTCTACCTGCTACAAATGTTACTGAAGGTTTTTGTTGTTGCTCTTTGTTTTAAAAACCGAGTTTTTTAAAGGGATTTTTAAAACATTGCAATACATTATTACTATGTTTATTTTATTTTTAATATTTTTAAAGGTTTTTTATTTATTTATTTTTAGACAGGGGGAAGGGAGAGAGAAAAACAGGGGGAGAAACATCAATGTATGGTTGCCTCTCATGTGCCCCCAACTGGGGATCTAGCCCACAACCAAAGCCCTGACTGGGAATTGAACCAGTGACCGTTTGATTCACAGGCTGGTGCTAAATTCACTGAGCCACACCAGCCAGGGCAATGTTTATTTTATCATAAAGAAATAAAGTCCATATAAAGTGTAGTAATCAGCACTCTGTGAAAAATTTATTTTCTATCAACAGATCTAGTATGAATCCTTCTTGCTCTTAATGGTTCAGTGGCTACACTTACTTTTTTTCAATACTTGAGTCAGAGTGTTTAGAAATATGAGTATGTGTTTTTAACTGCAATTCACTTTGCATCTCATATGACCTTTTTCCCTGATACCACAACAACTTCCTGCAACATGACAGTGAGTCACATGTTGGAAATGTAATAATGAGTCCTTAGAGAGTTTTTATAGAAGCAAGGATAACATTGTGTATAAAATAAAAAGCAGGTGCTGGGAGGGTGATGGAGCTAGTGCTATGTACTCTAAAGATTTTAGTAGGAACTGATATATACATTCAAATGTCAAATCTGAGGGACAACTAGGAGAAAGGTGGGAGGAAACCTATAACCACAAAGCTAACAGGCTGGAGGCTCTTTCCCCAAGAAAAGGCAAAAAGCAGGAATTCCAACTTCCTAGGTGGGCAATCATAGTATGTAAATCAAAATTAAGTAATTCTGTTAGTGTGTTTAGAAAATGCTATCAAAATTAAAAGTAAACTGTTCATCCCATCTACTTCTATGATTAACATAGCCACAAAGAGCTAACTGGACTTTGATGAATTAGTGATGTCAATATGTTAAATAATAATGTTTTAAGTTTATATGTTTAAGAAGTTTATTCACTTCTTTTCAAAGCAGAACACAAATGAAAGATGCTACATATATTAAATGAGCAGTGAAATGTATCCTTTTTACCAAAAGGCTAGAGAAGGAAAATCATTCACTTTTTATAAACGTGAGGCATTGCTTTCTCACTTCATGAACATCAACACAGTTGAAGGAACAGGTTGTGAACATGAAGTTTCATGTGTCACCTAAGGCTGCATCGTTTGTCAGTGGAAATATGAGGGCTGAAAGTCAACACGTAGGCCCAGGTTACTCCCCTCAGATGATTCCTTCATTTTATTTACATATAGATAGATGATGATGATAGATAGATAGATAGATAGATAGATAGATAGATAGATAGAAAGATAAATAGATAGATGATAGATAGATATAGATATAGATTTTTTGGTTTGTTTTTTCTTATAACTGTAACTATAAATGAATTTTTTGCTCAATAATTATATTTTCCCAATGATTAATTGGCTAATATGTTTCAGAAGAAATTGAGAATTAGAATTATTTTCCCTTATTCATAATCATATCTTAATATTCCCAAGACAGAACACCTCAAATAGATATTCAGTGGTTTATTATGTTAACTTTATTTAGAATATATCCATTCATAGATTAAATATAGGAACACTTGAGATTGCTCTTGTTTATCTAGAAGAAATGCCTCATTTAAACAAAACATTTTCTAGATTCATTTCAAGGGATTCTTGTAAAAAAAATCAATTCACTTTTCCTATTAATTCAAATGACTTGAAACTTTATAAAATAAATATTACTTTGTTTTTTATGGTTACTAAAAAATGAAAGACAAATCTTCTTCCTCTAAATATTAAATCTTTCACTACTTTTAGAAGTTTATTAACTAGTGTAAGCAACTTCCCCACAGTTTGCTCTGCCCTCAAATCCTGATGCTCCCTGCAAGAGCCGAGGAGCTGCAGAACTGAAATTTGACAGATTGTCATACATATCTCCACAGATGTGGGATGTACTTGCTTGTTACTGAGAAAGAGTATAGTCTGTACTTGAGGGATGAGTGACTCAGGGGAAGCTGGAAAGTAGCCACTTTTCTGTTCTCCACCCTTCCTCACGTTCCATTTTGTACTAGAGATAGCGTTATCATCAGATTTTTTTCAGTGGTACTAGGTGTTCAGTGGTGAAGCTGAGATTGGGAACCATTTATCTTTGACACCAAAATTCATGTCTATTTACTTAAAACACATAAATGAGTATGGTTTGTATCCTAAGACTTGAGTTTGTGTGCCCTTCCTTTATCACTTAATAGCTGACATGTCACTTGGGGCCCATTAGGCTCAGGTTTTTATCACAATAATGGGTGTAAGATTTAAATTACAGAATTGCTGGAAGATGAAATGAGCACTTCTAACATGCAGTACAAATGGGGATCTTTTTGTTGATTTTTGCACCCCTGTAATACACTCAAATGACATTATGATATTGTATGTAAGCAAAGCTAAATATACCACAGTTATTTGTTTAAGTTGTATGCAAACAAAATTCAGATTATTGTTTTTTAATTGAAAAATGTATTCAATTTAGTGATTTTTAAAAGGCTTTACTATAGGACAAATAGCTATGTAGTTACAGAAATCAATATAGTAATATTTATTACATATCAAATATTTGTGAATTTAAGTCTTTCTACTTAGTTCATATTAGATTCTTAATTTTACCTGGTAAGATTTTTATCATTTGACACCTAGCCCATCAAAATTAGATAGTTAGATGATTGTACCTCCTTAGTCATTTATTTAATTATAATGTCTGACACATGCATGCTCAAAAAATTGATGAATGACTCCTGTGTTAATTTAGAGCTTTGAGAATTATATAATCTAGAGTTTCTAAATTTAATAATAGAGTCTACCATATTAAGACCTTATCCATCGTCCAGTCCCCACATTGACTTGACTCAAGCATTCTATATCACTATCTAATTTATTTTTAAAAGCATATCTTTATAAGCATGGGGGATTAGAAATAAGAAAGGGGATATTTTCTGCTTTTTAATTTTTTTCTCATAAGGGAACTTAAGTTGTGAAGTACATGAAATAATTTTAGAATATCCTCCCCAAATATCCTTTACCTAGGCATCTCATTCACAAGTGTTAAATCTACTTTAAGGCCTGAAATATCAAGGACAGCATAAATTGAGTAGCTGCCAAATGTCTATATCAGTTTATGCTGTGTAGACAGAACATGGATCCATAGGACTGCATGAATCAGCCATTCAGCTGTCTCACAAGTTATTTCAGCTACTGCCTATTTCCAACTATGTAGGCAAGAATATTCATTGCAATGAAAGTTGAAGTATATTTTGGTTATTACATTGGTTAAATCTTTTTCTAATCCTGCCCTTTCCCATTTATAAAACAGAAGAGATATTTTATTCCTGAAATTCAGAAAAATACAATTCATAATTTTTAAGTTGTTTATAGTTACAAACTTAAGAAAGTTTTTATAACTTAGTAATGAACATAACTATTTTTTAAAATTTTTGACTATTATTTTTAATTATATACAAGTGTATTGATAAGAAGCCTCAGATCAAATTGTAAGAAATAGCTCACACTGAAATTTCAGATTATATCTGTTAAAAATAAGTCATCAGATGAAGAACTGAGTTTGCCAAACATTGCTGTCACTAGTTCAGATCACTTGACTAAAATTAATATGTAATATATTATACTATCTTTTATACCTTTCCAATGATTATACATACTTTAAGAATTTTCATTAATGAGCCATCTATTTTAAACATTTAGAAGTATTAAATTTTCATACATGTTAAATTTTTTTGTTCAGTAAGATATAAAGTATTAAATAAAGTAGTTCTATTATAATAAAAATGTTGTATGATACATGTTATACTCTCATTTGAAGGAAATGCATTCTAAGTAACTTAAATAAGATAAAATTTAATCTTAAACTTCTGTTTCAAACTTTAAACATCTTTAGAAAGAGACATTTATTTCTATTCATCAAATTTATTTAAAAATTAAGAGTTCTCATTTTTTAGCAACTCTTGATTAAAAACTATCTTTTATATTTCAATCAAATTCAACTCTATTAAAATGAATGAATATGGTACAACCCTGTCCACTAAATTTATAACAAATATTTAGTTGGAAAGATTATGTTTATCCTGAGGTTCTATTTGTTTATATAGTTAAAATAACTTTTTTGCTCATATTACACATACAATTAGTGTATACTAATTATATACCTATGTACATATTATGCATACACTAATTATACACATATATATTATTATGACTGTACTTGTTTGTCAAGTTAAAAAGATTTAAAATTAGAGTTCATTGTTTATGTGGTTGAATACATATTGCCTGAGTTTTGATCTTGCCACCAGATGGCAGGAAAAATCAGAGTCAAATAGTTGTATTAATCAGCCTGAGTAAGATTTCTTTTATTCATTTTAGGTATTTTTCTGTTGTTTATGCTATACACAAAGCCAAAAAACATTATGAAATGGACTATGAATAGACAATAATACCTGTAATTGCTGATAAATGTTTTCTATGTTTTAATGTAATCATGCTATAAATAACTTTTAATATACTCATGCCATCATTGACATCATGAGTTTGAAAGTTATAAAGTTATCTTTTGAAACATTCAACTTGCTACAATAACTGGAGCTGTCAATCCCAAGATTTCATTGGGTAAACAATCAGTTTCTTAGCTTTTTTATGCACTGGTCTTCAATTAAAAGAATGAAATGATAATAAAGTAAATAATCAATGAATAGTCAACAAAGAAATAATGGAAAAAATACTAAACTCTCACCTTAAAATTAGTTCCTTTCTGTTTAAGGCCAAATATGTACTTAGCCATGGATAATGTATATCTTACTATTTCACAGAGTAAACATTTAAAAGTCTTAGTGTAAAGCCACTTGACATCTTCAGTAAATAAACGCCAACTTAATCATAACACAGAATAAAGGCAGAAAGAAAAAATATTCCCCAAGCTGCAGTAAGTTTCTACAGTTGTTTTAAATTGCTTACCTGCTTATTTTTAGTTTACTTTTTTCAGGAAAAGTTCAGAAACATTGACACTTAAAATTATGCATAAGTGAGAATTAAGGGAAACTTAAGAAAATCAAGTCAAAAAATTGGTGCCCATATTGTGGGTGCATTTTTCATTGCTCTAACAATCATCATAATTGTTTATGAAATCTACTTATTTCTTGATACGGAAGTTTTTAGAAATCTTACTTGAAATTACACTGTAATATCAAGGACAGGAATTGTTTCCTCCCTCTCTTAAAAAAATGTAACTAGAATTAAATCATCCAATCAGGTGAGATTTGAGTCATCGATGTAATTGTTGCACAACAGCTTTCTCTGGCATATTACCAAATGAACTTTTATACAAAAATTTTTGCAAAGAAAAGCAGATATTCTTGATAAATTCCAGATTACTGCTTACTAAGACAATATGATACTGGAAGACTAACACAGAGTGTGGCCTTCAGGGAAAGTCAGGGAGTGTTTCCTTCAGAGGGCTCCATGATATGTCATTTCCTGACATTGCACAGAATGTAGCATTGAACTGTGTGTGTTAGGACGAAGTCTACTTGTCACTCAAAATAAAACAGCCACATCACCCATAATTTCCTCTGAAACTACACTTACACGTTCTCTCTTTCCATGCATCTCACTGTTTAATTGGCATAACAGTGGGTATTCAATGTGTGTAAGATTATAACTTTTCTTTTTTAAAAAAGATTTTATTTATTTTTAGACAGAAGAGAAGGGAGGGAGAAAAGAGTTGGAGAGACACATCACTGTGTGGTTGCCTCTCGCACCCACTACTGGGGACCTGGCCCACAACCCAGGCATGTGCCCTTCTTTCAGACTGACCTTTCTTCTGTCACTCAATCCACTGAGCCACACCAGTCAGGGCACAACTTTAATTTTCTCTCTACATGCTTTTGTCTTTGTTAAAGATGAGGCAAAAATGGAAAGTTTTAGGCTAAGTTAACATAAAAACATTAAGCTATCACTAGTAAAAATCAACAAGCTACAAATTTATAAGGATATTGCCATAGAAACTTCCAATATTAACAAGAAGAGGAAGACTCTGACATTTTACAAAGATTTACTTCCTCCCAAAAAAAAAACTCCTTGCTAACTTGCGCAAATGCTCACAGAGGGTGACAAGTGACCCAGTACACTAAGTTCAGGCAAGTTGTGAATGGAAAAGAAAAATGACACCTCTGGTTAGTGGCAGATGAACTTTGCATCCATTATGCTGCCACAGGGAAAACA
This sequence comes from Tonatia bakeri, assembly GCA_004024845.1. NCBI lineage: Eukaryota > Metazoa > Chordata > Mammalia > Chiroptera > Phyllostomidae > Tonatia > Tonatia bakeri. The sequence continues at coordinate 27,650 of PVIA01005821.1, forward strand.
GGTAGGTGACTTGTCACTGCTGTCTGCAGGTCTTTCATTAGTAGCACCTCATGCAGCAGTGCCAGTGGCAAAATACAAAATACAGTTACCCTGGGAGTGTCCTACTACATATTTTAGCTTTTAAAGACTATTCAAACTATTTTTAATTAATCATAAAATAGCATTTATACTTCAAGCTGAGGGTCAATTAAAAAAGAATCACTAGGTTTAGAAAGGAAGCAAAGTAATAGAGTAAAATCACCATGAGAACACCAGATTTACATGATCAATTGTACCATCATATACTATCTCGATGAACGTTTGTGAGAATGACATACAAATGTTTTCAAATGGCCACAGCCTACTCATAAGGTGTGTGATACCTATCCAGATTGCCAGCATTATCTACAGCAGGATTCAGTTCTCCCTTATAGTCTCCATGACCTTACTTTTGTCCATAAAAATAAGTCTTATTGCAGGTCACTCATACAGAGTAACATCCAAGTCGCTTTGTGTTAAAGAAGCAATTAATTTTGCAAAAATCTTAATTTGTAAATAATAATCTTGAATGTATTTGGTAAGAGCTTGTTCTGTTTTTCCAAATGTTCAACTTTTAAGTTCAACATGAGCTTGAAAGAACATGATTGTGATCCTTATATGAATCATGTCATTCAGACTCAATTAGGATTAGTAAAAAAGCATGTTAAAGATAGATTCAAATAAGTAAATATAAAGGTGATTTTTAAAAACTAGATTTGAAAAAGAACAAGTTAAGCAAATATTACTAAATCTATTTAGAAATTAGAATTATAAGAAAGGAACAGATTGCAAATTTTACCCATGTGATTGTCCCTTTATTTGAGAAAAATACAGTGTTACAAAATAAAGTAACAAAACAAGACTTCCAACATCTTCTCATTGAGCAACCTTGAAGAGGGGAAGGTAGGGGCAAAGCACATAAAAAAAATGAAACTATGGTCCTATTTGCAATAAGGTATACAACAATGAAATGTGAACTCAGCATACAACTGGGTCATCAGTGATTTTCAAATAACAGTTTTGCCAAGGGAATTTCCTGTGATACATTAGCTTTAAAATTTCAAACCATGCCACTTCTTAAAGTAGTGGTGGATGTCGGAGATTGTAGAGACAGCATAAGCAGAAGATATTAGCTCCTCCTGCATCAAATATTTATTCATATATAAAACAAATTTCTATCACCAGTCATATTTTATAAAAATCACTACCACTATCCTGGGTAAGAGTAACATGAATCTCAGGTTAATGATTTAGCTGTACTTATTCTACAATAATTTAGGACTATAAACATCTGTAATCAATTTAAGAATTATTTGTGATAGCTGGGCAAATTTGTTCCAGAATGACTCAAAATTCACAACAGGGACTTTTCCTATGACTTTGATTACTTGTGGACCTGACTTTAAATATCACCCAAAGAGGATATTTTTGCTTCTCACAGGGGAAGCAAAAAAAAAAAAATGTTGCTGTATGGAGCTAGGGGAAATGTTATGTGTGTTTCACATATTTATTGACCCAGCAATTTTGTTTTAGAGGATTTATCTTAAATATATACTATAATCAATCTGCAAAAATATGTGTACCAAGGTATTAATGAAAAAAAAATGGAATATTAAAAAGTTACAAACAAAGCTACTGCTCTATAAGACCACTAAAGTGTTTTCATGAAATAGAATTCTTTCCATCTGTTAAGAAGGGATGTGATTGGGACTTCTAGTCAAGATGGAGGGATAAGTAAACACATTTTTTCCCTTGCACAACTACAGAAAAAAATTACATCTAGACTACAAAAGAAATATCACCCAGAACTATCAGAAAATTGAGCTGTATGGAAGACCAACAACAAAGGATTTAAAGAAGATATATTCCTCCAGATGGATATGAGGGGAAGAGATGTGGGGAGCAGTGGAGAATTTGGGCCACAGAGTAGCTTGGAGAGGGGGCAGAACAAGTGGTCCCACATTCATGTGTGGTAGATAAAATTCAGGAGGGATACCTGAGGAGTGAGGGATACCTCAGGATCAAGGGATCCCAACCTCACACCAAATGACCGACCCCTAGGGTCCCAGAACAGGAAGATAAATCCCCATAACTTCTGGCTGTAAAAACCAGTGAGGGTTGGGGTGATGGAAGAAACAGCCAGATTTTCAGGAGAATCATCTTAAAGTGCCTGCATGGATTTAGGACTTACATATATGCACTCCCTCTGAGATTCAGCACCAGCTGAATCAATAGCTGGAAGGGCACAAGTAACATGGGAGAAAAGTGAGAAAGTGAGGAGACTAGAAACAGGGCAAGTGCTGGGAGACAGATTCCTCCCAGGCAAACCTTCAGAAGGTAGGAAGTAGCACCATCCCCTCTCTGAGCCCTCCCTTCACACAGAGCCACAAAGTGACGAAATGGGTTGCCTGACCCTGGCAATGACATAAGGCTCCACCCCACATGATTTACAGGTATGTTCTACAAATGGGCCGTGCTACTAAGACAGGGAGTTAAAGCAGTTCTATCTAATATACAGAAACAAACACAGAGAAGTTGACAAATTGAGGAGACAAAGAAATATAGCCCAACTGAAAGAACAGAACAAAACTCTAGAAAAAGAACTAAACAAAATGGAGATAACCAACCAATCAGATTCAGAGTTCAAAGCACTGATAATCAGAATGCTCAAAGAACTCATTGAGTACAGCAACAGTATAAAAAAAGACCCAGGCAGAAATGAAGGTTACATTAATTGAAATAAAGAAAAATCTATGGGGAACCAACAGTGGATAGGATGAAACTGAGTATCAAATCAATGATTTGACACATAAGGGGAAAAAAAAAGCATCAAATCAGAACAGCAGGAATAAAAATCATTCCATCAGAACAGCAAGAAAAAAAAAAGAATTCAAAACAAATGAGGATAGAATAAGAAGCCCCTAGGACATCTCCAAATGTATAAACATCTGAATCATAGGGATGCCAGAAGGAAAAGGTGAAGAGCAAGAAATTGAAAACTTATTTGAAAATATAATGAAAGAAAAGTTACCTAATTTGATGAGGAAATAGGTACACAAGTCCAGGAATCACAGAAAGTCCCAAACAAGTTGGACCCAAAGAGGGCTACACCCAGACACATTGTAATTAAAAATACCAAAAGTTGAAGATAAAGAGAAACTATTAAAAGCAGCAAGAGAAAAGCAGACAGTTACCTACAAAGGAGTTCCCATGAGAGTGTCAGATGATTTCTCAAAAGAAACTTTGCATTCTAGAAGCACCTGGCAAGAAGTATTCAAAGTCATGAAAAGCGAGGATCTACAGCCTAGATCACTCTATGCAGCAAAGCGATCATTTAGAGTGTAAGGGCAGATAAAGTTCTTCCCAGACAAGGTAAAGCTAAAGGAGTTCATTATCACTAAGCCATTATTACATGAAATGTTAAACAGACTTAAGAAAAAGAATAAGATCAAAACTATGAACATTCAAATGGCAACAAATTCACAACTACCGACAACTAAGTCTAAAAAAACAAACCAGAACAGGAACAGAATCACAGAAATGGAGATCACATGGAAGGTTATCAGTGGGGAGGAAGAAAGGGGGAAAATGGGGGAAAAGGTTCAGAGATTAAGAAGCATAAATGGTAGGTACAAAATAAACAGGGGGAGTTAAGAACAGTATAGGGAATATGAAGCCAAAGAACTTATATGCAGGATCCATAGACATGAACTGTAGGGGAGGGTTGTTGTAGGAAATGGGTACTGGGTGGAGGGGGAAAAGGGAGAAATTGTGACAATTGTAATAACATAATCAATAAATATATATTTTTAAGAAATGTGGATTTAGAAAATAAAACTAACATAGGTTGTTTGTTAGGAAAGAATCTGTATCAAAGAAGGCATGTAAATTCAGTAACATAGATAAAAAAATAAAAGAAAACATATACAAGAATCCCTTTGAAGTGTCACCTAAGGGAAGTGGGAATATTTTCAGGTGAAAAAGTGTTTTTGTTTAAAACCCCATTGTACTATTTTATATATTTTTTACTATGAAAGCAAACAAGTGCTAGTTGCATTTCTATAACTGAACAATTATATGAATAACAAACTTATTACTAAACATTTACATGTTTACAAACATAGTTATAAATGCTCTTATATAAATTATTATAAAATTATAACTACTGTATATAGAGTGGCAACAACATGCTAGATGCCATGTAAGCTTTTGATGCATCATCAGATTTAAACAGCAAAAAACCCTGGGATAAATTTTGTATACCCGCTATATAAATAAGGAAATTGTATCTCAGTTGCATAACTTGGCTAAGGTCTTCTAGAACATAAGTGGCTGAATAGAAACTTAAATCCAAGTCTGACTCCAAAGCCTGAGTTTTGATATTTTATTACTTCTAGTGGCTCTTGAATGTAGTCATCAAAAATGAGTATCAAGCTATTCTCCAAGACCATAGCACTAAAAGTGTAAATAATTGACTGAGAGGTATTCCTTCTTCTTTCTCCTCCATTATGGTGAGATAATCAATTGCGCCCTAGCTGGCGTAGCTCAGTGGATTGAGTGCGGGCTGCGAATCAAAGCATCACAGGTTCGATTCTCAGTCAGGGCACATGCCTGGGTTGCAGGCCATGGCCTCCAGCAACCGCTCATTGATGTTTCTCTCTCTCTCTTTTTCTCCCTTCCTTCCCTCTCTAAAAATAAATAAATAAAATCTTAAAATAAATAATCAATCGCAATGTAGAGATTATAAACTCTCTACTATGATGAGAAAAGTGACTAAATTATTTTAAGTGGGTAAGTACAATGAACACTCAGGTTTTTCATTTGTAGAGTGCAAATGATAATAGCTACTCCATCTGCTTCACAGTTTGCTAGGAAGAAATGATATATTTATGGAACCATGTTGGGCAATGTCAAATGCTGTACAAATTTTACCTGATTTAGATAACAGAAATGTTAAAATCTACTTTTTTCTGATGACTCATTCATTTCACTGATTCAAAAGGTCTTTGCTATATTTTTAGAATTATTGTTTGACATGAACTATTTCAATTACAACCTAGACATACTTTTTCAAGTCTAACTGAAACCAGAATGTTTGAAAAAAGTAATCACTGCTATTTTATTATGAAATGTAAAATGAACCCACAATGCATTAAAGATTATGTTCCATATTAAATTCCATGGCCAATCATTATATCTATATTCTATACATTCTAGACCCTCTTGGCCAACTTTCACTTTTACTTGCTTGGCAACTGTGATTAAAAGCAATTCTCCACCTACTTTATCCATGAACCCACACTGCTGGACAAAAGTGGAGAAAATTATGACATCTATTCTGACTGGTGACTATAAATTGATAGCGACCAACCTCAAGTAAATGCTTCATTGTGCCAAAAGTCATATTAAATTGCATGACTTAAATTTTCATTCACTCTTCTCTCCTGAGACACCATTTTACCTCTACTCCTCTCTTAATTAAACCTCTAATATTTTCTCTCTCATCTTCATTGGCAGTCATTGACCTTGCATGGATTGACTAAGAAAATTGAAACAATAGAAAAATGACTTCCAACATCTTCCACACCACATCTAGTGACCCAATTGCATTATTCTAACTCTTCTCTAACTTTCTGGCTGTAACTGTGGATAAAACTGTTAATGTTATCAGCAAAGACCAACTGTCCAATTAAGCTCTGGATATTTTCTTTTCTCATCCACTCCAAGATATCGTTCTTTCCTCAATCAACAAATTTTTCTCTTTATGGATTTTCTCTATTAAAATATAGCATACATTATATGGTTTATTGGACTTAAAAAAAAAACAAAAAACTTGTGACATTATTTTATTTTTCCAGCTACTGCACTAATCTTCTGTTCCTATACGGAAAAATTCTCTAAAGAGGGGTCAGTACCTGCTTTCTCCATTCCCCTACCCCAGAGACTTTCAACTGGTGTGCCTTGGCACACTGGTGTGTCACAAGAATTTTTAAGCAGCTGAGGGAGGGGCAAGAGAGTAAGCCACAAGTACCAGGTGGTAGGTCAACAGGGGCTTGGTGGGACCATGAAATGCGGGTGTGGGTAGCCAGGCCTGGGAGGCAGGGCTGGGGCCAGTATGGAGCAGAGATGTGGAGGGGCAGAGCAACCGCTGCAAGATCGTGGGGGTGGGCAATGCAAAGATGTCAGCTGCTGTAGGTGATTGCCAAAACACCAGCCTCCCAGACTTGTGTCTCCACTGCACTTGAAAACTACAGCCAAAACTTTGAGATGGACAAGCAGCACATTGTACTCAGTATATGGGACACTTTAGATTCCTCTTACTATGATAACATCTGGCCCCTGGACTATCCTGATTCAGACACTGTATCATGTGCTTTGGCACACTGGACAGTGTCCTCAAGAAGTGGCAAGAGGAGACCCAGGAGTTTTTCCCTGATGCCAAGACTGTGCTGGCTGGCTATAAATTAGACATGCAAAACAACCTGACCACGCTGAGGAAGCTGTCCAACAGGCTTGTCCCTGTTACACATGAGTAGAACACATATGGCCAAGCAGGTCGGGGCCAGCGTCCTTTGTGGAGTTCTGCTGGTCCTCTGAGTGCAGCATCAGGGATGTCTTCCTTTGGCCACCTCCATTGGCCGAGGTCACAGGCAGCTGTGCAGTACTGAATCATGCTGGGGACTGCAGCAATCTGCTCAGCTGGCAGGATGGCCAGACTGGGAACATTGGAAGGAAGGTGAGATACACGAGGATCAAACCAAGATTTGCAACCTCATGTGAGGAACCAGAGTCAGGCAGAGTGTCAGGAGAGGCAGAGAAGGGCACAATTTTTCCCCTGCCTGCACCCTGGCTTCCTGACCTCCTGACTGTGGCTGGGACTTCAGGATAGGCTAAGTGAGCAATTCTTCTAGGCAAGGGACCTGGACACAGGGGGTGCCACCATTCACCACATCCTCATCCCCCTCATTTGTACAGAAAGTTGAGGGAACTGGAAGGTCAGGCATCTGGGCCAGGAGCTGGGCTAGGGCAGGGGGGGTAGGGAAGCTGACATCAAGCAGTGACCTTAGTGAGTCTTGGTATGTGAAGAGTTCCTTTATTCCCTGCCCCCAGTACCCATATCCTGGTCCTGGCTTCTTTTCCTAAGGAAAGTATCCATTCATGGCCTTCTTTTTCCCCCTCATTTCTCACTCATCCAAACTTCCAGGCAATATGCACTAAAGTAAAAAGCAAGTTGAGAATCCCCTCCCCCCATGTGCCTAATAATCCTAGCTTCTCCCTCTCTGCCCCAACAGTCCCCAAATAAAGCCAATGTCCATTGAAAAAAGAAATTTTTGACAGGGGGAGGGCAAGAATAGTATGGGAAATGTAGAAGCTAAAGAACTTATATGACACATGGACATGAACTAAAGGGGGGGGATGTGGGTGGGAGGGGTGGGCAGGGTGGAGGGGAAAATGGGACAACTGTAATAGCATAATCAACAAAATAAAAAATTAAAAAAACATAATTCACATAAAAAGAAAAAAGAAATTTTTGAACATGCAGTACATGACTATTTAGTCAGGGACACTGACTCTTTTTCCCCTTAGATTATCAAATTTTCAAAAAGAAGAAGAAGATAACAGCCAGACACAATAGCCATCTGGTGTGAATGAAGCAAAATTACACCTATTTTTTTTGTTGGATCAGCAATAAATATAAAATATTTTTTGGTATGCTGCAGAATTTTAGTAATAATGTGTGCCATGAGACAAAAAAGGTTGAAAATTGCTGTCCTACACTATTCTCTGTGTTTATTTTAATTTTGTTGTAATTTTTTATATAAAATGCACAGATTTCCCTCAGGCTTGCCTTGTGCCTTTGTCCAGACCCACTTCTGTTTCTCTCCTAGCACATGGTGGGTTTGAGGGCCTGGCCATCCTTGCTGCATCTGCACAAGGAGCAGAGATAGTCTACTCCAACCTGAGTCTTACTTGATATGCTGGATAAGTATGTGGTCAACTTGGGGAGCACATTACCCAGAATTCACTTCTTTGCAGCATTTTGGTTAGTGTAACAGTTCTACAAGTTTTGGCAAATGTATACAGTTGTGGGACCATCACTAAAATTGATATAAAACCGTTTTATCTCCTCCCTCCACTACTCCCCCGACAATTTTCTCATACCTTTTTATAGTCAAACCCTTTCACCAAACCCAGTCCCTGGCAACCACTGTTCTATTTTTCCATTTTTGTGATTTTTTCCAAAATGTCTTATTAATGGAATCAAAAAGCATGTATCTTTTTTATCCTTACAATGCATTTCAGATTCATCCATCTTATTACAATTATCAACACTTTGTTACTGTTGTGTATAATTTCATTGTATTGGCACAGTTCTATTCATTTTTGCTGAATATATCTTTATGCTTTATTATTAGGTTCATATAAATTTAGGATTATTATGTCTTCTTAATTAATAATTTTCATAATCATATTTTCCTTTGTCTTTTTTAATACTACTCTTCCTGAAATCTGTGTCCAGTATTGATATATCCATCCATCTGTTTTATGCTTAATGTTTGTGTGGTATAGCATTTTAACCCTTTGCTTTTAACCTGTTTTTACATTTAAAATAAATATTTTTAAAACCCACCAGCAACACAGGTATTAAGCATTCAGCTCAAGGAATTTCAATAATTTGTGTGCATATTTCCATCATCCTAGGAAGTCCGGAGTTTCCCTTTGCCCTCTGTCCTGTTAATTTTCCCAACCCATCACTCTATTAAAGCCATTTAATTTCTCATTTTTAATTATCACATGCAAGTGTTACCAGTTCTTGGACATTACATAAATGAAGTCATGTAATATATACCAATTTATATCAGGCCTTTTTCTCTCATTATGTCTTTGAGATTTTTACAGGCAGTACTTATTCAGCAGTTGTTTATTTATTTAGTTCTTTATTATTATTTTTCTTAATATTTTTATGAATATACCACAATGATTTTCACTCTACTGTTGATAGTCATGGAATGCTCCTAGTAAGGTCGCTGTGAACATTATTGTGAGAAATTGTGAGACATAATGCTTTTCTTTCTCTGGCATAAATACCAAGCAATGAAATTGTTGGGTCATAGGGAAAATGTATGTTTATTTTTATAATAAACAGAAAAATACATTTGCAAAGTATATTTATCATTTTGTACCCTCAATAGTATCATGATACTTTTATTTGTTCCATATCCTCATTGATTTTTGATATTGTTAGTTTCTTTAAATTTTAGCTCTTCTAGTGGATGTATAGAAGCATTTTGTTAAGGTCTTAATTTGTATTTTCTTGATGACATAATGTTAAAATTACTTTAAATGTGCCTTAGTTAATCTCAAATTTTCTTCTTTTCCTTTTTATTGTTATTCTATTACAGTTGTCCTAATTCTTCCACCATTGCCTCCTCCACCCAGCCCAACCCCCACTACCACAATCCATCCCCACACCGTTGTCCATGTCCATGATCATACATACATGTTCTTTGACTAGTCCCTTCCTCCTCTTTCCACCATTACCCTTTTTTCCACTTTCCTCTGGCTGCTGTCAGTCTGCCCATGTTTCCATGTCTCTGGTTTTATTTTGCTCATTAGTTTATTTTGTTCATTAGATTCTTCTTGTAAGTTAGATCATATGGTATTTGTCTTTCACTGACTGGCTTATTTCACTTAGCATAATGCTCTCCAATTCCATTCATACTGTTGCAAAAGGTAAGAGTTCTTTCTTTCTTTTTGCTTCATAGTGTTCCATTGTGTAAATGTACCAGTTTTTTGATCCACTCGTCTACTGATGGGCACTTAGGCTGTTTCTAGTCCTTGGCTTTTGCAAATAGCACTGCTTTCAACATAGGGGTACGTAAGTTCTTGGATTTGGTGAATCAGGATTCTTAGTGTATATTCCCAGCAGTGGAATTGAATCTTCTTTCATATCCTATCCTGATGGTTGTTTCTAAATTTTGGCTATTGTAAATAATGCTGCAATGAACATAGGGGTGGCTATATTCTTCTAAAGCGGTGTTTCAGGTTTATACAGATAAATTCTTAGAAGTGGAATCACTGGGTAATAAGGCAGTTCCATTTTGGATTTTTTGGGATATCTCCAAACTGTTTTCCACAGTGGTTGCTCCAGTCTGCATTCCCACCAACAGTGCACGGTGGTTGCCTTTTCTCCACAGCCTCATCACGCTTATTGTTTGTAGATTGATTGATGATAGTGAGGCAACATCTCATTGTGGTTTTAATTTGCATCTCTTTGATAATTAGTGACGTTGAATATCTTTTCATATGCCTATTGGCTATCTGTATGTCCTCTTTGGAGAAGTGTTTATTAAGGTCCTTTTGCCCATTTTTTAATTGGATTGTTTGGTTTAATGGTGATGAGTTTTACAAGATTTTAAGAAATTTTGGATATCATCAGATGTATTTGTGAATATGCTCTCCCATTCCATGGTTTGTCTTTTCACTTTGCTTTGCAAAAACTTTTTAGTTTGATGTAGTCTCATTTGTTCATTTTTTCTTTTCTTTCCCTTGCCTGAGAAGATATATCAGGAAAAACATAGCTATGAGAAATGTCTGCTTATGTTTTTTTCCAGGATTTTTATGGTTTTGAATCTTACATTTAAGTCTTTAATCCATTTGGAGATTATTCTTGCGTATGGTGTAAAAACATGGTCTAGTTCTATTTCCTTGCACATATTTGTTCAATATTTCCAACACCTTTTGTTGAATGGACTGTCTTTACCCCAATGTATATTTTTGCCTCCTTTGTCAAATATTAATTGCCCACTAGAACTAGGGTTTATTTCTGAGCTCTTTATTATTTATCATGGATCTATGTGTCTGTTTTTATGACAGTACCATACTTTGTCGATTACTAAGGCTTTCTAGTGTGATTTGATATGAGGTAGTGTGATACCTCCAACTTTGTTATTTTTTTTTTCAAGATTGCTGTTGCTATTTGGGGTCTTTCGCAGTTCCATATAATTTTCGGAATATATGTTCAAATTCTGCGAAATATGTCATTGAAATCTTGATAAAAATTTTTCTGAGTCTATATATTGTTTTGGGTAGTATGGACAATTTAGTGATGTTCATTTTTCTTATCCATGCAGATGGTACGTGCTTCCATTTATTTGTATCTTCTTCAATTTGTTCTTCAATATCTTATAACTTTCCCATAACAGGTCTTTCACATTCTTGATTAGGTTTATTCCTATTTTATTATTTATAAATAATTGTGAATGGGATTATTTTCATAGTTTACCTTTCTGTTAGTTTGTTATGATATATAAAAATGCTATTGATTTTTGTATATTAATTTTGTACACTGCTACTTTACTGAATTCTTTAACCAGGCCTATAAGGTTCTCTATGTACAGTATCATGTCATCTGCAAACAATGGTAGCTTTACTTCCTCCTTTCCAATTTGGATCCTTTTATTTCTTCTTCATATCTGATTGCTGTGGCTAAGACTTTCAGTACTGTGTTCAATAAAAGTGGTGAAAGCAGACATCCCTGCCTTGTTCCCAATCTTAAGGGAAATGCTTACAGTTTTTGCCCATTGAGTACAATGTTGGCTGTGGGTTTGTCATATATGGTCTTTATATATTTTCTCTATTCTGTTTGCTAGATTATTTATCATAAATGGATGCTAGATTTTATCAATAGTGTTTTCTGCATCTGTTGATATGATCATATGATTTTTACCTTCCATTTTGTTTATGTGGTATATCACATTTATTGATTTGTGGTTATTGTACCAACCTTGCATCTCTGGAATGAATCCCACTTGATCATGGTGTATAAGATTATACACCATATATTAGACATCCAGTGTATTGCTGAATCCTGTTTGCTATTTTTCTGAGGATTTTAGCATCTATGTTCATCAAGGATATTGACCTATAATTTTCTTTATTTGCCTCATCTTTATCTGGTTTTTGAATTAGGACAATGCTGCCTAGTAAAATTAGCTTAGGTGTCTTCCTCTTCTTGAATTTCTTGTAATACTTTTTAAATGATAGGTGTTAGTTACTTTTTGAATGTTTGATAAAATTAACCTGTAAGCCATCTGGTCCTGAACTTTTGTTGGTTGGGAGTTGTTTGATTACTGCTTCAATTTCACTAGTTGTAATCTGTCTTTTCAGATTCTCTGATTCTTCCTGATTCAGTTTTGGAAGATTGTATTTTTCTAGTTATTTATCCATTTCATTCTGATTGTGAAATTTGTTGGTGTATAGTTGTTAATGGTATTTTCTTTCTTTTTTTAAATTTGTGTTTTTTATTTTAATTGTTGATGATAATATTTTCTATAATCCATTATATCTCTGTTCATTTAGTTATTATTTATTGATTTATTTATTATTTATTAGTTATCATTGATATTATTACACTACTTTAAAATTTTTTGTTTTTTACTTCAGTCTTGCTAACATACAATTACAGATGATATTTATATTTCAAACTTGAATACTGTAACTAGGGTAATTTTATGTAGTAGCACAGTTCATTTTTGTAGTTTACTTAGAGTTGGCTACTTACACAATCATAACTCCTGCAAATAAAAATTGTATTACTTTTTCTTATCTATTTTATTGCTCTATTTTATTATAGATTCACACATTATAATCCTTTACTGTTCTGTCCCTTTTATTCTGTCAATCTGATTACTTCACATTTCAAGATATTTATTGGCCTTTTCTATTTGAAAATTATGTCTTCTGTAATACTTTGTTCTCATGTATGATTATATAATGTCCAATTTACAAAAATCTTTCTTTCAATGATTTTCTTTAAAGCAGCTTTCTTCTCTTATTACACTCAGCTCTAAAAAGAAACCTAATGCTATAAAAGTATCATATGAATTTTGAAAATAAATTTATGTTTTTTAAATGAAATATGCTCTACTCATATAATAAGGGATTGTATCCAATCTTAGGGGCATATTACATTAGACTATCTTAATAACAATATCAGTTTAAGGAGTTAATGTTCAAGCTTGACTGTTAACTGGAAATAAACATGCAAACGAAAAGAGAGTTACTTTCAGTACTAGCGATAAAAACTAATTACTAGATCAAATGATACAAAACCCTACCTACCATGTCTGTCTGCTTCAGTTCGTCCTATTCCTTTTTTTTTTTTTTTTTTTTATTGCAGCTAGTCTCCAGGAAATGCTGATCACTAAAGCTTACTATGTTCTGACTTGCCATATATCGTTCTTCATTTGACCTCTTTGGGAGTCACCCCAACCATCCAGTGGGCCTATTGTAAAAAAATAAAGCCTTGTAATCCTTTGTTCTGAAGGACAATATGTAAAAGCACTGAGTGTTGAGAAGCTGTGTTGGATCAGTAACTGGGATTCTGTTTTGTCTGTGTTTCTGTCATGGAATTGAATTACTGGTATTTAACTCAAAATAAAAGGCAGTTTAAAACTGTTTGGAAAAGCTGAATTAAAAAACTTTTGGGTGAATAAACAATTTATCTTTCAAAATAAGTAAATTTTCCTGGCTTCCCCATAATAACAGTTTAATATTTAGCCCCTCAAAAAATAAAGGTAAAGTCCATGAAGAAAACTACGGTGTAAACTCAGTCTTAGTAAATTATGAATTCATTAACTTTGGCCTCATTTGCATAACAGAAACATTCTTAATGATTTACTTTCCGATTAATCACTGAAATACACATGTTCTCATGTCACTTCTACATTACAGCAGTGGCTTCCATCATTCTAAAGCTGTGTCCAAACTTACATGCCATCGAGGGATCTGGCTCCTCTGAACTGGGAAAACTGTGCACTGTTTGGTACACAATTGTGACTGCACTTCATCTTATATAATCTACCCTGGCTCCTCCAGAAAGAGGCAATTGCTTTCTCCTTTCTGTTACTCTGTATGTAGTTCTATTAGTTCACTTATTATAATGTATTATGAGTATTTGCTTATGTATAATCCTCTGTTACTCAACTGTAAGTCTTTTGAAGACAGGATGCTCAAACCTTTGAGTCTTTGTAATGTAAATGTCAATAAGTGTTTGCTTAATTAATTAAAACTGATCACATCCTCATCTATTATGAACTACTGAAGTTGGCCTCATCCATTATTCTATCTTGTTTAAAATCTTAGAAAATAATTAATAAATTCAATCTTATTATCAACTTTAGGTAACCTTGCTATTCGAGCTCTGATCTTTAATTTTCTATAACTTCTTGGGAACATCTTCTATTTTCTTCTGTATATTAGCCAACGTAAATGATAAAAATGCTTTCTTCATTGAATATAATTCAAATTTATTGAATTCTGACTCTAAAATGAGCATCATATTTTTGAAAACTAGTATATTCTCAGCAAAATATTACTTCTTGGTTCAAAGAAGAAAAGTTTCTAAAATTGAATGGACTCATAAGATTCTCTGAACATCAAATTCTCATAAAATATCATTTGATTAATTAAATGTCAGCATATAATAATATAGAAACTAAGTTTCCCCTCCAATTTTCATGGGTGGAGAATGCAAGTTTAAATGCATGTAGTTTTCCTCCACACACAAAGCTGAAATAAAATTTAAAACAAAAATTATTTTCTTCAATATGTCCTCTATTTAGGGAAAACAGATTATTAGGAGAAATTAATAATTGCACATAGTAGCTATTAATGTAAAGTAACATTATATTATTTAACTCTTTGGGAAAAATACACTGAAGGACCATATTCTGTGTGTGTGTGTGTGTGTGTATGTGTGTGTGTGTATACATATGGATATTCAGAGCATTATACTTCATAAATATCTTGAAGATATTATACAGTTTAGTTGTTTATTCTTTGCCAAAATTTAATGTTGACTTAAGTGCAATAAAACACACACAGGCACCTTTGTTTATGTGTGGATTTGGAACGTCATCTCAAAGGCTTTCAGACAAATGGCCTGTGTACCTTGAGACAGCATAATGCAGTGACATCTGGCTCTCTCAGCCAATCTGTTTCCCAGGTATCCCACCCATGAACCCTATTGTTTTGGTCTTCAAATGCAGGGTCGAATTACTAGGTTGCATATAAAAGAATAGAATTATAGTTTACCCTTAAAAAAACACAGGTTTAAACTGCACGTGTTCACTTGTATGTGAGGTTGTATTTTTTTCCAATAAATGCATACAATACTCTAAATATATTTTTTCTTTCTTATGATTTCTTAATAGCCTTTTCTTTTCTCTGGATTATTTCATTACAAGAATACAATATGTAATACATGTATTATATAAATATGTATTAATACACTGTTTATCCAGTCAACAGTAGGCTATTAGTAGTTAAGTTTTAGGGAAGTCAGACTTACACACAAATCTTCGTGCAGGGGTTCAATACCCCTAACCCTCATGTTGTTCAAAAGTCAACTGTACTTACAATTTTTCAAATTAATCTTATGGAATAATAATCATCTACCCAACTTGAAAACACATGCCCACACTGACCATTTAATGACAATTGTAATTTTCAGCCATTTTAATTTTTGTCTATTCTATGTGAAATTTTAGCTATTTTTTTAACAATCACGTTTGTCCAAAAAATTTACTTTTTCTAGCATTATAGGAATTTCATAGTTCTTACACAAAATATCTTCCTGCTTAGAAAGTATGCTATTTAGTTAACTAAATTATTTGGAGATATGTGTGTGTGTGTGTGTGTGTGTGTATACATACATACACACATTTGTCAGAACTTTATTTATTTTTTATTTTTTTAAAGACTTTATTTATTTTTAGAGAGGGAAGGGAGGGATGGAGAGAGAGAGAGAGAGAAACATCAATGTGCGGTTGCTGGGGGCCACAGCCTACAACTTAGGCATGTGCCCTGACTGGGAATCGAACCTGCGATGCCTGGTTCGCAGCCCGCGCTCAATCCACCAGCCAGGGCAATTTTTGGTTGCCTAAAATAAAGAACATTTCATTTTAATCTCCTAAAACTAAACACCATTGAAATATGTATATTTTCTTCTGAACACATTGTTTTATAATTATATCCCTCTGAAGTGGTAAAATTATTTTTTAAATGGAGGAAAGTTTTGCTGTACTTCAATACATTAAAAAATTGCCAAAGCCAGAGTTTCCCAAACTGCATTTATACTCTGTGCCATTTATACTGACAGGGTGACAAACACACGCTCCTCAGCGTTTTAAGTGAGGTATTTGATTAGTGTGAATTTAATGTGAAATTGAACTTTCTGTCTCCACAATGTACAAGTAACATTTATAATAGCTCAAAGTTGCTGTTAGCATATTATGACACCTATGGTATATTTATGCTGGTTGACATTGATGGGTATTCTTGACAAAAATGTGTTCAAAAGGAAAGAATCCACTTCCATTTCCCTGCCTCAACTTCTTCCTCCCACAATTTTTCAAACAGCAAATTTAATTAAAATGCTATAAATACTCAGACTGCCTCTTCTTTTTTTAGCATGTCTTTCTTTTGTGCATTTTACCCAGATAGGTAATTCTAGAATGCAGAATCATGTCCTATGTTTCCTTCCACCTCCAGCTGAAATTTTTAACACTGAAGTCTTTGTTTTAAGTCATTCAAATTCTTAGTCATAGCCATTCTTTTTTATTTTTTTAAATTCAAAATAATGATGTCAGCAAAAATAATTTATACATATCGTTCTTTATTTTGGAGGCTGTTAAATGTGCTGGACTAGTGAGCATAGCTATTCACACAGAATGATCACAGTTTCTAGCCAACTACCTCTGTAAAGGCAGAAAAATGGGATGGAATTCACTGCAACAATTGAACAACTTAACACCCAGAACCCCTCTAACATGGTTCCCTTGTTTACCAGTGAGATAGATGATAGAATCCTCACTCTAGGAGACCCACCTTCACAGGGTCAGTCTCTGTCTTCACTCTTTGCCAGAGAAAAGGCACATAAAATATGGTTATTTATTGATTATC
The DNA here is from genome assembly GCA_004024845.1 of Tonatia bakeri. Classification (NCBI taxonomy): domain Eukaryota; kingdom Metazoa; phylum Chordata; class Mammalia; order Chiroptera; family Phyllostomidae; genus Tonatia; species Tonatia bakeri. Next base: position 44,636 of record PVIA01005821.1, read on the forward strand.
CAATATTTTATTTTATTGTGGTAAAACATTTATAGTAGAGAATATCCTGTGTAGACAATGAAGTCATCTTCTTCCAGGGGAGATTTAGCAAGAACTTAAAAGTTTGAATGTGAAACCCAGTTATTAAAGGTAAACATTTATCTAAAAGGTAAAGATTATGGTTAGAAACCATTAAGTTTAAATGTCAAAAGTTAGTATAAGTTTCCCACTGCTAATTATCAAGAAGGAAAATTATAAAGTCCAATATGAGATATTTAAGTTAGATTTATTAAAAAAAGATAATTTCATGATTTAACATTGTGAGTGGAAAAGAATTATATTGTGAACATTTGCTTTTAAATTATTATTTTAAAAAACTTTTAATGATTTTTTTAAAGATTTTATTTATTTATTTTTAGAGAGAGAAGGGAGGGAGAGAGAGAGAGAGAGAGAGAAACATCAATGCGAGGTTGCTGGGGGCCAGGGCCTGAAACCCAGACATGTGCCCTGACTGGGAATCGAACCTATGATGCTTTGGTTCACAGCCTGCGCTCAATCCACTGAGTTACACCAGCCAGGGCTGCTTTTAAATTATTTAAAAAAATGTTTACCTGAGGGCTGAATGGCAAATTGAGTAGATATTTAAATCCATCTTAATCTTGTAATTACATAATTAGTACACTGTTAGGTTTATATAATTTATTAAATGTAATAGAAGTTATATAATGTTGGTTGTAGTTCACCGACCACATCAATCAACAACTATTTAGTGAAGGCCTTCCATGACCTGCACATTTTTCTCTGGACATTTTCGGTGTACGGTAGTGAAAAAAACACATAAAACATTTGCTTTCATGGAGCTTACATTCAAAGATAGATGATAGATGATGATAGATAGATAGATAGATAGATAGATAGATAGATAGATGATAGATAGATGATAGATAGATAGATAGATAGATAGATAGATAGATAGATAGATTGATAGATGATAGATAGATGATAGATGATAGATAGATAGATAGATAGATAGATAGATAGATAGATAGATGATAGATAGATGATAGATAGATAGATAGATAGATAGATAGATAGATAGATAGATAGATAGATAGATGATAGATAGATAGATGATAGATGATAGATATTTAAAGTGCCATGACAAAACATACATAAAGGTATAGGGAATAAATTAAGTAGGGAGTATCTGGGGAGGAATGCAATTCTTTTTGTAGGGTGTCTGGAGAAGAACTCTTTGGTGAAGTGAAATAAATGAGGTGGAGAGGCTCAGGGTTCCATATGGGGATTGTTTTCCTGCTGAAGGAATAGCAAATGCCCAGTCCTCAAGACTGGAATGTGCTTGGCGTTTTCAAGAAACAGCTCTGGAACCAGTGTGGGTCTAGAGGAAGAGGGAGACGTGCAGTCAAGGAGGCGCCAGAGACCACTTGAGACCCAGAGTTATGGAATGACAAATTCATATTCAAATCTAATACCTACAGGTCTTTCCATAGTATTTGCATAGCTCCAGTACAACAGATACTATGCCTATACTGTGCCTATTGAGTAGATATTGTTTTCTTTTTTACAGATTTGTCTATGATGTTATAATGAATTTTAGTGAATTAAAATGTTATGGATACAATGATTCCCATGATCTACTGGAAAGCAAGTGTAATACTTTGCCCAGCATTATGATGCCAGAGTCTATTATAGTAGTTTTCATTAGATGGTCAATGTACACATTTTGTCAGTGAATGAGTAAATAATTCAAATACCTTTTTACAGTGAAAGGTAGAATAACATGGTGAAAAGCTGTTAACTTAAAAATGAAAAGGCCTTTCAAAGTAAGAGGCAAACAAGGATTTTTTGTTTGTTTGTTTGTTTTGAGATCAAAGAGAATAGTTATTGAGTATGCACTCTTTCAGTCAGAAAAACAGTGTTCCGATTAAGAGAAAATGGCTAAGTGTGTTTTTGAGAAAAGGAGGGGAGCTATTTTATCAGTAGAAGGTAGGCATTTCTATTGGCGCAGATAACGTAACATAGTAATGCTAATTCTACACAAGGATTTTAATTTTCGGTCCAATCAGTAGCCATAATAACTGCTTTCTTGTTATCTTTGTAAACAGTTCTTTGGGAAATGAGGTTGTTTAGGCTCAGGTCAAAGGTTATTTTGCCTTGTTTTAACATTCCAAAGATTTGAGTCATTAGCCATGCTAGGCAGTTCCCCTAGCATGGCTTTCTTATATTATTTTGACAGAGCAGAGACTGCAGGTTACACCGCCTGAGTTTTAATGCAGGCTCTTTAGAGTTATCTTTATTCGGGTACCTCAGGAATTGCAATTAATATCCTAAATCTGTAATAGTCAAATTTTTGTTATTATCAAAATACCTTCTGTAGCATACAAAACTCTGCTTCAAAAACTTCTCCTTCCCCTATGTTGATGACACAAACTGTATTTTGTATTGTGTGACCAATAATAGATTTACAATATTTTTCTGCATTTGTCTTTTAAATCCTGTAGGAAATAAAAAGTAGAGTTACAAACCAAACATTTAGTAACTGCTACAGTATTCTTACCTAAACTCATTTAGATTAGGTTATTTTACTCCCCACATCTAAGTTGTTGTCTGAGAATAACTGATTATTAAGAGCAATATCCAATAAAAATTGAAAGAAAAATGTCATTTTTTTAATTAACAATTTGTGGCATTGACTAGGTAACTCAGTTGGTTAGAGCATCGTCCCAATGAGCCAAAGTTGTGGGTTTGATCCCTGTCATGACATGTACAAGAATCAACCAATGAATGCGTAAACGAGTAGAACGATAAATCAGTCTCTCTCTCTCTCTCTGTCTCTCTCTCCCCTTCTCTACTCTCTCTCAAATCAATGAATTAAACAATTAAAAAAGAGAATTAATTTTATTATATTTGACATTTAAATAAAAGCAATAAAATGTTTTTCATGGCATTAAGTTGAATCACTATAAAATTAAAAGACTTTTGAACAGCAATTTTATGAGAGTAAGTTTATAGTTGTAATAAAAATAAAATTTTGTAATAGAAACATAATGTAGTTCTAAAATTTTTGATGAGAGCAAATATATTTACAATACATTTGTATCAATGTTTTTCAGAAACTTTCAAGTGAATTTCCTGTTCTCTGTCATGTAAGTAAACATTTTACATAGTAATTTTCATTCATTAAAAATAAAATTGTTTTCATCACCTTACTATTTCTAGACCAAACAATGTTGTAGCTATTGATCTTTATTATGAATTTATATTCGTGACGAGTCTTATAATAAATGCAGAGTAACTGAAATAGGTTTGAACAGCTTATTTGTAAAAAAGTAGAGCACTCTTAAATCATAGTACAGGTAAATATTCCTTATTCATGGTTGGAGTAGCATTTCTCTGAACTGGAATTAAATATCTATTTATAATGCAGCCAAATTATAAAGAAATTTATCACAGAGCCTAAATTGTAAAATAGTATACCCAGCTATAGTAATCAGATAAATTAGGTTTTTTTCAAAGGATTATGCCTTAAAAATTCCAAGTACCATGGGATCCTTAATGAACAATCCAGGACTGAATTTTATTTCTTCTTGGAACAAAATCTTTCTTCTAACTAGATGCTATATTAGAACTCTGGCTCCAAATGGATTAAAAATAGATGAATAGCCTCTGCATCATTTTCCTTCTTAAAGATTTGTCTCTATGCCAAATCCTTTTCTCCAAATATTGTTTTAAATTATACCTGTCCAATTCCAAAGGAAAATTAAAACATGCGAACATTTTCATTTTTCTGACTCTCAAGTTCCTATAACTTTTTCAATCTGGTATCTAACCAAAGGTCAATAATCTAATTTGAGGTGGTTCTTGTCTCTTTTTTTTACACCCAAAGCTCCATGTTTAAAAGATTTTTTTCCTACTTCAAACCTTTACATTTATTAAGTAAATGCACGTGACTAGGGTTTCTTTTTAGAGATGCTGGTCAGAGAGGGGTAACCAGCAAAAACAAAATGAGCTTGTCAAATGTCTTACCAATAACAAGAGGTGCAGAGGGTATTTGTAAATCAGTACATGCTACTCCAGATTACATGGAGGCACTCTCTGAGGCTTGTGGAATTACACCCACAGTATACTTTAAAGAAGCCCTAGGAATTTAGTTGACCAAATGGAGACAAGTGATATAATTACTAAAAATATAAAATATAATACTATTACTTGAGGTAGCATTTATTGAGTATTAAATATGTACTAGGTAATTTGAATGCTATAATATAGCTGAGAAAAGTAAGCACAGAGTATATTTATACTTTCTAATTATACACAGATTGCGTGTAGGAATTTTGATATTTAAAAACCTCAGGGGAAAAAAAAACTCACTTGAGAGCCTATGCTCCAAGCTATATGGCTTCCAATGACAGAATAATGACACAAGCACTAGGAAACTGATACAATTTGAACTAGAAAATGTGCCAAAAAAGCAAAATATTTTGTTTAATATGTTCAAATGTTTATTTGTGTAAATTCAAATGAAAGAGAAGTTGAAAGATTAGTAAAATATCAGCTAGATTCATCAGGTATTGACACTTTTGTCATGTTTGCTTTGGGCCACCTACAAGCAGTATTTTTCTCTGAATTATGGGAAAGTAATTGACACCATTACAAAATGAAATTCCCAAATATTTCAGCATGTGTACTGTAAAAGTTGGATGTTCTTCTGCCTGTATGGCAGTATTCTTTATCACATACAAGAACTTTAATTTTGATATAACAATATGAAAAAATTCTAAGACTTCACAGGCAAAATAAACTATTGAGTTTCCCTTGATATACTCAGTTGTACTAGGTGGTAAATTTTCAATTAAGTTATCTATTTTATAAAATCCAAGGTATCTAAAATAACAAAGGCTAACTTGAAGATTTTTGTCTGCACAGATTGCAAATGATTTCTACCTATTAAAAAAAAAACCCTATGGCTGTCATTTATTGCCTTAGTTTTGTATGTGCCCAAACAATATCATGTTAATATTCCTTTATTAATTTGCCTATAGAAACCTAGATCCTATAATCTTTTATCTAACTCTAATGTCTAATTGGTTCATCATTAATTGATGAGCTAGATACAATTTTGACATATGTTTTATATTTATAGGTGAGTCATGTTTTCAACCTTTTGAAAATTATACTATAACAATAATCTGCTTTAATATACAGTCCTTATTCAAATTTCCTCAAATGTTTCAACAGTACTCTTTATATTTCTTTGCTTCTTTATTTGCTTGATCATTTTGATCCATGAATCAATCAAGGATCCTGCATTATAATGGTTTTACATGTCTCGAGTTTCCTTCAATGTGAAAAAATAGCCCCTCTATTTCACCCTATTTATCCTGGCTTAATTGTTTTTCCTGATATAATTTTTTTTTCTTTTAGGAATGCAACCTAATTGTGTTATAGATGTTCCCCTCCCCAGTTTGTCTGAGTCTTTAGTCAGGATTAAATTAAAGTTAAACTATTTTGACAGCAATACTACAGGGATATTATGTACTTTCTATTATATCAGATTTACATAATGACAGTTTGCCTTTTTTTTTGGAAGATATTAAGTTGCATTGCGAGGTTATAGTGATTTCTATGTGATTTCTCCATTGCGAAGGTATATGGTATCGCACACACTTATCAACCTGTGGGCTGGTCTTTGAGATTATGTGAAGATTCCATCCCCTGGCAACATTTTAGCCAATGATTTAGCATGTTCTCATGATTATTGCTCTGACCATTTATTACAGTGGTACTTACAAAACCAGTTCTTTCATTTTGACCTGTGGGTGTTTATGGGCTATGAAAATGACTAGAGAGCTCAGGACCGGAGCGGAGAGATCAAGGCATATGCCTCTGCAGAGCTTCCAAATTTCAAAGACTGGTGGACATTTGATTATGAAATTAGTATATAAAAATATAAAACAAGTTCACGAATGTTACAGTGTACATATGTTTTAAACTGGAATCAAATGAGTTATTCAGGTTAACAATGAGGGTTTATCATAAATACCATTATAGTCTTAATAAAATATTAGTTGATAGGGCTATTAGGAATTTATAATGAAGCAGCATGTATGACCTGGAGACTAATTTTCCCCATCTGCTAAATTTATAGTAATAATACCTACCTCCATAGGACTGTGTTGAGAATTAATTAAGATACTACATGTAAAGCATGGGTCATATTTCCTAGCATGTAACAATGATTTTTAAATTATTTTTACTGTATTACATTGTACTATCATGTCATTTAGTATTTTTAATTTTTTAAATTACTGCAATATGAAACAAAGGAATAAATGCAATTCCATGTAAGGTGCTGTTAGATCCTTTCTCTCTGCATATGCAATTTCATTTGATGGATTTTCTTTATACTATACGTTCTGTTCCTTACCTTAAGTCTCTTGTTCATTGTTTTAAAATGGCCCACAAAAAAGTCCTTAGAGAATGTTACTTTCAATCTTGAAGACCTTTATGTAGAGAGAATCGGGCAATAGCAACATTATAAATATGTCCTATACCGTATGGTGTCATAACAATAAGTTACTAAATGGAAGTTAGTAGTAGGAAGAAAGAAATACATAAAAGAGTAATAATTCCAGAAGTATGTATGGAAAATTAATTAAATAAAATATTAAAGTATTTCATGATTGTAATTGGTGCTAATGTTTCTTTAATTCTGTGTATTTGTCTTGAAAACAACACTTGATACTCAGAAATCAGTTTGCTTTGTGTCCTGGAAATGCCAGTGCATGTGCATCTGATCGCACCATGTACATGTGTGAGTGTGCCTTATTGGGAGAAAGCTGTGCAACATCCATACACAAGATGCTGTTTTTAACTTTAGAAAAGCTTTCTAAACCTTGAATGATTCCTGTCTGGAGTACTGTTTCCTGGGAAAGTGTCATTTCATCAAGTGTCTCAACCTTAGTGTTTGCTTCTGTTTGTATTTTGACTTACAGTGGAAGTAGTCATGGAAATAGCTTAGGAACTTTAAACTTCCCTCCTAGACAAATATAAAGGCTTGTTTCTAAAACAGCCCATCCAGTCTAATATTCACAGCACTTAGAGCACAACTACAAAGACTGCACATCAGGAGAGGATAAAGGGAATGTGGTGATGTTTCTTTTTCAATGATCTAGCTCATTTTATTCGCCTCTTGCTTTGAACCATTTCTATATCAAAGTAATGCCTAGGAAAGAAAGGGCTTTGGGGGGATTTTTGACTGACAGGTACCATTACTAATAAATTGCCTCAGAATGTAAAAATGTGACCCCTCAGGTGGTTCAACCACATTGTTTGCAAACTGTGACTAAGTATCAAATTCCAGCTTTTTTGCTAAGCACTTACCATGGAACAATACCGTTTCACTCTTTAGTGCTTTGGCACTGATTGTGTAGGTCATAATTAGAGACTAGGCTAAGGATGAATGGAGAAAAATGTGTCTGTGCAACTGACTAAAACCAATCTGACCCTGCTTGATCCTTATTTCTTAAAACTTGTGACCTCCTGTAGCCTCTTGCATGATCCACCTGTATGATTTGCACTGCCTCCCTACCAACCTTTTCATCAGTAAGCTTTTCAAACCATTACTTTGCTTTGCAGCCTTATCAAGGCATTCATTTTGAACTATCATAAATACCATCTAGAAGTTTGAAGTTTGCCCAGCATAGTAAGAAAAGTCACAAGGGGTTTCTTAGGAAGGAAGGTGAGAAAGAAATGTAGAACTTTACAGAAATCATGTATTTTAAAATAAGTGCACATTTGAATTAGGGAAGGACCACAGGAGAATGGGACTATGGGGAAAGCAATACAAAGTGTCTATTTTATAGAATCTATTGTATTACCAGGATTCAATTTCACAAGTTTTATTCAATCTGTCAAGATCCAGTCTACAGGTGGTCCCTGCTCTCTTGTTGAAAGAAGAAAGAAAACAAACCTGAATTTAAAATACAATCTTTCTTAACCCAGTTGTTTCATGTTGACATGATAAAAAAAGAATCACAGAAAAATTTCAACATATATATATATATATGAAAACATCATTTTTCAATGTAATTTTTATGTCTATCAAAATGTTTAAAGTTTAATATATTTGAGCCCATCTACTTTATCCAGATGTTTTTGTTATAACAGTAGCATCCAAGAATTTGTCATCATACCCAAATGTCAATATTTTAAGAAATAAAGTTGTTAGTAGTCTCTTCTTTTCAAGTGCACTTAATAGAAATGACTGCCTTGGCTGATATTTTGGAAACATCATAAGGGAAGTAACAGGGCATTGAGTCAATGATTCATACTAGGAACTAGGAAGCAAGGGAGATCTAAAATTCTAGTATCCCTTCATGATTAATTATTCCTGACAAAATGTCTTATTACATTCCCTTCAAGTTTATGCTCCAGTGACTGGGCTTTCTAACTTGTCCCTTAAATATATTTAGTTGTTAAAATAGAAACTTATAATCACAACCATCTTACATTATAAAAACAATCCCAAGTAAGCTGCTACCATTTTTTCTCCTATTCCAGAAATCAAGTACCACATAGCTAAGAAGGCTGTCTTTCCCCCTCTGTTGATGCTTCTGAGATAGGGTGAACTCTTCTGAGCAAACACCTGCACCCAGACGCACACAAGCACACGCCTGCAAACATTTCTGAACACACTGACTTACAGCAAGTTCTTATTCTTCTCTCTTAAATGTTAAGATTTGTGGGCAATGAAAAGTTACACCTCTCAAGAACAGCTGGAAGAAGTTCTAACCAATAGTTGCCACCATGTCAATATAAAGTGAGCTTTGGGGTGCAGATATCCTGGGAAAATAGTCAAGTGGGCTTTAAGAGTGCAAGTATGGAGAAACACAAATACTTTTGAAAGCTTTAAAGACACGGGGTTAAATACTCCCCCAAGCAATTTGCCATTTCCGTGTTAATTCAGTTTGTAGAAACATATAATTAGAATCTCTAATACCTGCATTTTTCTCTGCTTTATGAGAAAAACATGTGGTGCGGCACAGAGCCATGCACACACTGGGAAGGAAACCCTTTGTGGAGGGACTTTTTATCTCCTGCTGAAAGGCCACGACTCCTGCATTTCCAACAGAAAGCAAAGCAAAATAACACTTTATTCCTTTATTGGAAACTAGCACCTTTCCTTAAAACTAAAATAGGTGCTTTCATGTAGCATTAGTAATTTTCTTCTTTACAGGTGTTGAACAAAGTAGCCTGGAGAGTGTGCAGTCTAGGTTCGGAATTAAATCCAGGTTGCTTGCTTCATAATATAATACATGACCACATAGGCACAGGTTAGCATTAAAAGAATGCCTTTTATCTTGAAAATTATACAAGAAAATGTCCACTGATAAATAACCACAATCACTACTTGTAAAAAGGTATATTCTGTATATGATTTTACATGTATATATGTGTATATATATGTATTATATACATGTATATTAGTGTATAAATATAATAATTCATGTAAATTTATATCTTTCTTCAGGTAACAAACAATTAATTATATAATACAAGAAGATAATATCAATTTACTTTTTTTATTCTTATACAGAACAAATCAAATATTTAACAGTCTTATAGTATTCATATATTTGGCTCTCTCAGTAGAAAAATTGTTTTACAATCAATTATCATATAACTAGTGCTATTCCATAATATGATTGACCTGTATTAGTCATTCTTTCCAAACAGAAAAAAAAGAAAACTTTTGATGAAGAGTAAGCAAATAGTTAAATTTTTAAAATAATATTAATATTCCCCTATTTTATACCTCACAATAAAAGAACCTTGGAAACCAGTGCATGATTCCCTGAAAGCTGAAATGCTTACATTATTTTTTAAGCTTTTATCTAAATTAATTTGTTTCAAAAATAGCCATTTCCAGATATTATATCATAATGTAGTTCTCACCTAACTTATTTGGTCCAAGAATGTCAATGATTTAGGAAACACATTTTCTTTCTCCTTCTATTTTGGGGAATAACAAAATAAAATGCAAGTAAATTAGTTTATTTCTTTTAATTGAAGAAGAATTTAAACAATAGGTGTTCTCTATCTCTGGATAAGTAAGTGGGTTTCAAGAAAGAGAGCAATGTTTCACAAAGAATCCTTAGTGAGTGCTGCTTTCAAATTTACATCAAGTTCCGATTTAAAAACATCTGGGCAGTTGTAGAATGCCACAAAGCAGTCTGATGGAAAGGTGCTATTGGGATTTCTATAGTGTAGCAGGCCTAGTATGACAGATACTGGAAGTACGCAGAAGCAAAACAACATGTCATGTAAGTATGATTGTAAAGGCTCCAGTGAGGAATTGGGAAAGGAGAGATGTGCTTCGAATGTGTAATATCTCCAAAATCTACGGAAAACACTGATCTAAGAAGTGAATGGTCAGAAATCTTAAATGCCACAGTTTTATTAATCAGAACAAAAAGTGAGAAAAAGGCACTAGACTCTTTTCTGTTAAATGAAACAGCATAAGGCTTCTGTTATAGTTCTGGCAAATTGTAGGCACGTAATAAGTGGTAGCTATTGTTATTTTCAACAAGAAGAGGTGGAATGAAATTTTAGAGTCTTAAAAGACTGGTTGGGCCCTGGGTGGTGTGGCTCAGTGAATTGAGCACTGGTCTGCGAACCAAAGGGTCACCAGTTCAATTCCCAGCCAGGGCACATGCATGGGTTGCAGCCCAGGCCCCCAGTACTGAGGGGCATGTAAGAGGTAACCACACATTGATGTTTCTTTCCCTCTCTTTTTCCCTCCCTACCCCTCTCTCTAAAAATAAGTAAATAGAATCTTAAAAAAAAAGACTGGTTGGATAAGAAAGTAAAGAGGTAGATGGATTATACTAGTTCAAAATTTGAGAGACTGGAATTAAAAATGGATTACTAGCCAACATGCTTTCTGGTTGTTTGCTTATCTTTACTTTTCTAATTGGTGATTTTAAAAAGTAAATTGAGCAAGACATGAAACACTTAGCACAATGCCTGGCATACAGATGCAAAGGGGAAGCAATCTTTTGGTTTTGCAAGTACCGTGCCCAGTTTTATAAACTTTGCATGCCTTATCTCATTTAATTACCTCAAAACCTCCTGGTCTGGGTGCCACTCCACTGGAAATGGCATATCATTCAAATATGTTGATTTTCATGTAAGGGAATGAAGGTCCATAAGGGTTAACTAAACTTTTCAAAACCACTAACCCGGAGGGTTTTCTCTGACTCCTTTCCAAAATTACACACTAAGTGTTAGAGGTTCCTTGTGCCCATGTATGCATTAGATTAAAAGGAAAGAAATTCATGAAGAATGCTATGGTAAAGCTTACAGAGTATTTTCAGGAGATGCTGAAAGTTTCAATGTGAAATAAATTCAATAAATGTTTATTAAACAGTTAACACTTTTTGTACACTTACCTTTCTATACATAATTTTAATTAGAACTAGAAAGTTACAGTAATAAACAAGATTAAGTAGATTCTTTTTACTTGATATTATAAACAATAGAAATGCTGTAGCTTTGGAAATTTGGGAATTTCTCACCTGGTGATATAGTATGCCTTTAAAAACTTCTGAGACAGTATGCCTTTATAAACTGAGAAATGTAAATTATCAAGATTTTGAAAATCTCTATCACATTTTTGTGTTTTCTTTGCAACAGAATATATATGCTTCCACTTATGCAACTATGTAAACGTAGAAGAAAAAAATCACACACCCTTGTCAATGTATGTTGGACAGTGATACACAGCAACAGCAACAAATTAACACATGCTAATTGCTTTTTAACTCTTAGTTATTTTGCTAAGAATTTATTCTTATTTATAACTGACGAGGCAAATATTGCCTGGATAAGGAAAGTGAGGATTAAAGTATGGGTCCTAGATAATTTCTTAATATAGAAAATTTTCTTAATACAGAAAAGAGTTACAGATAGAAAAGAAAGAAATAAAATTAGTCATTTTCTCATGATTTCTTCTTGCATGTCAAACCTTGCACCAGGAATGCTTCCCCTCTACATACATGGCAGCCTTTGCAAGTTTGTTTACTGAGAGTCAGCAGGCAAATCCTTTCACTTTTTGTTTTCCTGAAAAGAAATACTTTATTTCACCTTGGTTTTTGAAAGATAGTAGTTCCAGGTATAGAATTATTAATGATAACATTTATGTTCTTACAACGCATTGCAGATATTGTTACAATGCTTCTAATTTTTATTGTTGGAGTTGAGATGCCAGTCTACTGTCATTCCTCTACAAATGGTAAATTTTTTCTTGCCATTTAAAAAATTTTGTCTTTGTCTCTGAAATTTAATTACTATTATTACTATTATAGTACTATTAAATAATATATTTTAATACAATAATATATCTTGTTCAGAATTTTTTTAATTACTCTGTTTAATTTTTTGCACTTCTGGTATAAAATGTTGGATTCCTTTCCTTTATTCTGTAGATGTATATTCATAATTTTATAGTCATATCTTAAAATTCATAATTATATTCATTTATCTTTTAAAATATTTTCTCACCTATTCTCCTATTCTTCTTATTCTGAAATTCAATTAGACTTTATCAGACTTCCTCAATTCAACTTCTATATCTCATAAGCAGTATTTGATATTTTAACTTTTCTCTCTGATTGCCCCATGAATATTTTCTTTAGTTTTTTCTTCTAGTTTGTGCTTTATCTTAATGCAATGAAATTTTTGCTTTACGTTTTCCATTTTGAAATTTATATTTGATTCCTTTTTAAATCTCTACCAACATTATAAAGTTTCTTAATCTTCACCCAACTTTTTAAGCTTGCTTTTATTTCCTGAAATATATAAAACATGCATATTTAAATATTAGTTCATACATCTAATATATATCATTGGTTTGCAAGTATACTTCACCTGGTTTTCACTCATGGTACATTTTTTCCCCTATGAGTTTTTTGATGTTTATCTTTGTATGAGTTCTGAACGGAAGTTAAAGTTTTATAGTATAGGTTTTACATTTACTTCTATCAGTTGCCTGGGGTTCTTCTACCGACTAAATTGTGTAAAGATGAGAAAAAATCTACATAAAGGCCTGATTATGCTTATGGATTCTCAAAAGAATATTTTTCCACTCCAACAATACCAGTGACATAAGGAAGTTTATTTATTGCCTCTTCTGCTGTGGTTTATTGAAGATGTAATCTTTTGGGGGACGAGACTTATAGTACAATTTCCTATCATGTATATTGCTTTAAGCATATCCAAGAATTTGTCTTGTGTCCTGTAGACCCTGAAGAGCCATCAAAGTGGAAACTTAAAATACCCTGGGTTTGGTCTGAGGTGTTCTATAGATAACTGAATTCTTATAAATTAAACCTCAGAAATAACATCCCATTTTAACCTTACCTATATTTTAATAAATTTATCAGGGCAACATTGGTTAATAAGATTATATAGGTTTCAAGTGTACATTTCTATAATACATTATCTGTATATTGCATTGTGAGCCCACCACCCAAAGTCAAATCATTGTTCATCACCATGTATTTGACCCCCTTTACCCTTTACAATCACCCCTCCTTTCTCCCTGGTAACCACCATACTGTTGTCTGTCTCTATGAGGTTTTCATTTTTCTTGCTTGTTCTTTTGTTGCTTTCAATGATATATCTCACATATCAGTGAAATCTTATGGTTCTTAACATTTTCTGTCTGATTTATTTCCCTTAACATGATATTCTCAAGGTCCATCCATGTTGTTGCAGAAGGTACTATTTCATCTTTTCTTGTGACTGAGTAGTATTCCATTATATATGATATATCTCATATATAATATATCACATATATGAGATATATCATATATAATATATAATATATCATATATGTGAGATATATAATAAGTAGTATTCCATTATATATGTGAGATATATATATACGTCTCATACTTTATTCTTTAAAGATTAGCAAATAATGCACAGAATGCTATGACCTGTTGATTCTATATGAAAATGTTTCTCAAATATGACAGTCTATATATTTCCGAGTTAATGATATATGAGCACTTATCAACTTAAAAATTTTTAGAGTATAAAAAACAAAATACCTGACAACAGTGGCTATGAATATAATGTCATTGTTTATTTAAAGGATGCTTCGATATGAATTGTTTCATAGATGATCCAGCAATTAAGGTATACTAAATTTATTTTCCTTCGAATTTTCAGTATGCCACCTATTTGTCCTATTCATGCTTGTATCTTAGATACACATGGTTTCCATAGTTCTATAAATCACATTTGCAAGGCATAAACAAAGGGGAAGGAGTTATGCTAGCCAGCTATTTTTTCCTTTTCAACAAACAATTTTTCGAACAAGATCCCAATAAAATTCATCTTAGATTACTTTGATCAGAATTGGACTATTTCTGTTTTTGAGAGACACTAGAAGAACAAAAATCTTCTGAGAATTAACAAAAGGGACAGAAGTTGGGGATGGAATGTGGGACACTAATTAAACAGTGTCTGCAGTAGCTCCACCGCTGGATATTCAACATCCATACTCTTCTCACGTGGAAGATACTCACCTCTCCTACAAGGAAAACTATGCGGAGGTCTTCCACTTATTGCCTATCGTTCCTTTTCTGCAATACCTAAGTGACATCTATTACTCTCTGACAGGTTAGATGTGACTTCTCATGATCTAGTAATTCCAAGTTAAAATGGGAGTCATTTGCCCTTAACACATACAAAATGCAACTGTGGAAAAGAAATGCTGTAACTTAACTTTTCATTTTAAATGTGAACCACAAAAACACACAATATATTGAAAGCATATATCTTTCTCTAGCAACAGAATACCCTATCCTGGCAGTGAAGTAAGTTACCTGATTAGCCAATTGCTCTGTCATCACTTCAATTCCATTATGGATGGAGGAACTTTCCTTTTGTTTTCCTTCCCATCCATACCTAAATTGGATTTTGGTGAAGATGTTTCTCCTGGAGGATCTGTTGTTCTAGTGTCCTTATTCCTGTTGATGCTTGGTTGGAGGCCCAGGGGTTTCCACAGATGTATCCTAGCCATGTTTATTATCTTATTGCTAGTGTATTTTCCTTCAATTTTAGTGGTTCCAATTGACTTGCTCTTAATCAATTCCATGCTCTTGTATCTGTGGCCAAAGTAAATTGCTTACACATAATTTTAAAGCTAGGATAGGTACTCTTAACTAGTAACGGGTTCTTGGCTAGAGGGTTTTCTGCCCTTGAAGAAAGGTATTGAGGTGTCTTCTTATTGTATCTCCTGATGAAGGCTGATGATGTTTGCATGCTGGTGTTTATACCAGCCTGAAGTTGGCAAACAGAAATTGGCTTTTCTAACCTGGCCAAGCTGCAAGTTATGAGAGTAGACTCTCAGGCAGTCCTGACTGCAAGCCATAGGCAGAGAATGTCTGTCTTCTAAGGACAACTGAACACAGGCAAACATGCTGAATTTTTACTATTTATTCTCCAGCAGCTCAGCCTCTGCTAGCACATTGTCTATATCCCAAAGTAGTTCAAGCCACAGATTACTGAAAAGTTTCACCAAATCTTAACAGGAGTCTCTAAAAGTCAGGGATCATTGGTTTCTGGCTGTTCTGCATCCTGTTATCAACCAATATTTCATTCGGAGGCATTGGCATCAACCCAATCCTCCAGCTCTGTTCAAGATAATATTGGCATTCACTGATGGTTTGGGAATGTTGCTGATGACAGGATACCTCTGCATTAGAATGCTAAGTATGGTCTTAATTGTTGAGTATGCTGAGTCAAATAGTACTTCAGAGAAGAAAGACAGAACACAGCAGGAAAACTGGATAGTGTTCTCACAAACATTATTTTGTGACCAGAAGGACCATTTCTTATTTCTACTGGTAAAGGAGTTAATAGTCTAAACATTATCGAAATTGATCTAACTATTGCTTCCCAGCTGTTATAATAATAATAGTGATAATAATAATTCTTGAATATTACCAGCTTTTTTCTAGTTAGTGCAATATATTGAAAGTATCAGTAAAAAATCTTATACTGCCAAATGTGCAGGAGAGTTCCTAGCACAATGGCACGGTGATTGGAAGGAGCTTTACAAGCCTCAGAGAAGCTTCAAGACAACCAGTTGCTGCACTTGCTTTATAAATATCAAGTGGCTCAGAAATACAGTCATCTATTTTATTGTTATATATATTTACTTTTTTACTCTATGCAGAGGAGACGTGTAGCTGTTACTTTGGTATAAGGTAATAATAAAATCTGGTTTTAGAAAATTAGTCATATCTCTTTAATCTCATCTTGCATAAGCAGTATCCAATTATGTAAACTTTTGAATGCCCTGAAATATATTATATTTTAAATATTTTGCAGGATATAATATCTCTCTCTCTTTCTCTCCTCTCTTTAAAAGCTTCTATGTGCCTGCAATTCTATTTGTTCTGTTTAAAGCATAAACATTTCTTCATCCTGATATCATAAAAGTTTATTAATATATTTTAGAAAATCATTGTTGGTATATGGCAGCAGAAAGATATGCAGAATACATTTTCATTCAAATAAATGACTTATTTCTTTATCATGATAACTACTTTAGTTTCTAAGAAGAATTACTTAGCTAAACAGTGAATCTTATATGTAGGAAGGGTCTCTCCAATCAGTATCCAACAGGCATGTTTAGTATCTGTGCACAGTTTTATTAAATTTGACATGTTAATGTTGTCAAGACTTTGGAGATTTGAGAATTGTTTTCTTACCAGCCTGGGCTAGTCTACTCAGAAGCCAGGTGTGTACCATTGAGTTACACAATTACCTCCTTGAAAATCAAAAGGGGGAAATGAAACCATAAAAGCTTCATAGACAGAAAAACAAAACACACTCTCAGTGTGCATCATTACATACTTCAGACTTACAAAATAGGCCACCCTCTGGTGGGTAGGGAAATCGGAGAAAATACCGCATTGACACATGGAAAGAGATTCAAAAAGATTAGATTCACTCCAGCAATTTTCTATCAGGGTGGAACAACTCCTACATTCCTAAAAAGACAAAACCAAAATGAACTTTGACTCTTATTTTATTTAATCAGAAAAACTGCTTTATTTATTTCTTCACTAGCTTTGTTATCTGACAGATAGAAACTTTGTTTGCAGAGAACCTCACCACCAATATTCCTAATGTTCACACAATGAGACATAGTAACAGAACCCTTATTCTTTTTTTTCTCATTGTAGCATCTCCTTTTTATAAACTTTTCTTTGTAACCTGTCCTTTTGTGATTGTAGAGTGAATTTAATTGTGATACCCTAGACTGCTACCTTTGACCATTACACTAAGGAAGTATTCCAGTTAATTTATACACGTCTACTTTCTTAACCATAGTAATGAGGTTTTGTTCCTATACAGCCTGGGGTGGGTGGGCAGGGGGTAATGCTAAGGAATCAGGATGCCTCCTAATGTCATGAAGCAGGGTAAATGCTTCTGGAACTGTTAGCAAAAATGAGAAATTCCCTAACTACTGTATCCCTCTTACGACCTAGTAGCTGCTAGAAATGTATTTATGTTTCTATTATTTGTGCTTCTATTTCTAGGGCTTAGTATAGTTTCATACCCATAGAATGCATTTGGCAAATGAAAGTACAGTTATTTGTTTTTGTCTTCCACATTGTTATACCAAGTTGTATGGAGACCTAAAAAGAATTCTGGTGATGATTACAGTTTGATTGTCTAGGAATACAGATGTGTATGAAAATAAGGTTTAAAATTAAACAAAAACCTAGAATTCACTCAATAATGGTTTTAAGTGTAATCAGTAGGGCACTCAAACAACCCCTAAGAAAGTGAACAAAGATGGGTTTAAAAATAGTACAGATTCAGGAGGAATTTTCCTGTAATTCTTTTAGTATTCAAAAAGGACACAATTTCTACCCTTTTTGAAGATAAATATATTAGAAGCAATAAAATTGTGTCTAGTTAACTACTAACTTTCTGAAAGCATCTAAATCCAAGATACCTTAAGAACCAAGTAGATGTTTGGAGAAGCTTTCTAAGCTCAGAGTTTGCATATGAGTTCAGAACCTACCTGTCAACTAAGAAACTTTTCCAGAGACAATGAAGTTCCATTGTTTTGAGATCAGGAGAAGTCTGTTTATAGCTTTTTTTTTTTTTTCCTGGTTTAAAGCAAAGACATACTCATCCACAAAAAAAAAATTGTAAGGTCATATTTTAGCATAAGAAATGAATTGAGTTCTATCTTCTGTTTGTATTTGCCATGATTCCTTTAAATGGGTTATTTCCATTGTGCACAGGTGGTGAACTTATCTCACATGGTTCTCATAGAGCAGCCCGGAATAGCAAGCCCTGAAGAGCTACATCTAATGGTATCATTAAAATGATTGTAAACATGCCTGTTGTGGCAGATGTGAGCCTTATTTCTGTTGATGTACATTCAAATTGTTTGGTGAGATCAAACAAATGTAGAGTTTTAATATGTCAAACATGTCCACATTGTAACAGGTTCTGTTTTTAAAGAGATCTGTTTCTTTAGAAGTCAGGACAGCTATAAAAGAGCCAGACTACAGATCAGATTCAAAGTCAAAACTCATTTTCTCTGATTACAGGAAAGTTCTCTGTATCTGTATCATTTAGCCAACAGTTACCAATGAAAAGACATCAAACAGAGTACTATTGCAGGTATTAAAATAAGAAGGTGGAGGCATGTGTGTCTATTATTAATTAACCACAATTATTCTAAGGTTTAGTTTAAGACAGCATTAACTAGCTTTTCTCATTAAATGTAATCTTTCATTCTCTTAACCCTTTCCCTTCTTCATCACCATCCCTCTTCCTCTTATTCGTTTACTTACAATAATTTCACATTATGTGTTCCAAGTCCTGGGACATTTTTCCTTGAGAAAGCCAAATAACTGGCTTCCCTAGAATTATTTGGAGTCCTTAAGCAAAAACTTGGCTTTTATATTTTTCAGTGGCAAAAGAATTAAATTTCTCTGTCATGTTTCACTAATATCATTTATTAATATTAACAGAAAATTATGGATTAAATACCTATATTATTTCTATGAAAGTAGAAAATGCAAGTAGAGTATTCTTCTCAGTTAATGCTAAAAACTGTCAAGTGCTTCATACATGTCTGGTGTTTTATGAAAATTATCTCATTTAACTTCTCTTGGCCCAAAATAACAGAGATAACAAACCAGGATAGACTAAAAAAAGAACCTACACTTTTATACTGCCTTTTACTTTTCTTTTGAACTAGGTTAGTTGTAGAAAGTTCTTTTAAAATAGGTAAATATATTACAGTATTATCTTTACAAAAATGTAGGGGAGATGGAGGTTTTCTCGCTTGGGGCAGAGATGAATTCTCACCAAATATTCTATTTACTCCCCCACATTCCTATGTCCTCTTACAATTACTTTAAACCATAAAACTATGTGGAGAATAACATGTGAGGATAAGCGTCATGCATCCCACTTCTGGACTAAAATAGTGAAGATCTCAGGCACCATTCTTCAGTCTCTCTCTTCCTTTAACGTGTGCTTACAAGGGCACGTGTTATGGACCCAAAACATCCAAACAGCCTGGATCACTGCGCTGCTGCAAGAACAGCCTCCCAGTAGAGGAATTCCCCAAACCCATGTCTGATGGGAACTAGCACAATGGGAAAGAAAAAAAAAACACCGTTAAAGTTGAAGCCAGGAGGCACAAAGAACAATGGACTCTCTGGGGCCTCCCCCAAAAAATTTAGACCCAATAGAGGAATACTCCGCAACCCCAGGGTAGAACTTCTCAAAATGCCGGCTCACAGGGACTGAAATGTCTCTGAACTATAATGGCTGTTCTGTGTTGCTCAATTTCCTCTTCTCTTAATGGTATTCTGTTTCTGTTTCATTACTATTACTAATTATCACTTATTATTGAGTGTCATGTGTGAGTTACATATATATGTATATATACTATGCATATTATACATATACATAAAGGCTATGTTAACTTGTCTTTTTTGGCTTATATATTTCAATGGAAAGCAGCAACATCTGAACCTGACAGAGAGACTCTCAGATAAAATATCAACCAGAGCACTGGGTGATCTGGAAGCAGAGACTGGATTAGTCTTTGGGTTGTCTCAATCTGAGAGAAGTTGAGTGTGTTTCTTGACAAATTAATTGAAACAAAGAATATTGGGTGACAGAGACAATTCTCCAATAAAACTCCACTCTGTATCACTTTGCTCTGGAGGTTAGGTACAGCCAAGAACTAGTCTTGGCCAATGAAAGGTTAGTAGAAATGGCACGTGCAACTTTCAGGCCAAGAGAGTTTTGCTCATACTTGACATTCAGTATCTCTCTCTCCTTAATTTGGCAACAACAAAAACTTGTGCTAAGGTCAGAGCCACAAGGTTAAAGCTTCCTGGATCATGGGCTGCTGAACAGACCATAATGGCCAGGGTTTTGTGGGATCCGTATAGCACTTGTGAGAATGAGAAATGGACTTTGTTCTGAAGTTTTGGGGTTTTATTTTTTTGCTTTTTTACTTCTTTTTTAAAATATTTATTTATTTTTAGACAGAGGGGAAGGGAGGGAGAAAGAAAGGGAGAGAAACATCAATGTGTGGTTGCCTTTCACACACCCCTAACCAACGACCTGGCTCACAACCCAGGCATGTGCTCTGACTGGGAATTGAACCAGTGACACTTTGGTTTGCAAGCTGGCACTCATCCCACTGAGCCATACTAGCCAGGGCCTTTTTTACTTCTTTTTAACCTCATCTTTCTTGAATAAACACCACTATTACCACTTTTAATGTAAATCATGAAGAGACACATTGCTTTCTGGTTTCAGAGTAAAAAATATTTAATATTTTTAATAGATTTATTTGTTTATTTTCATTCTTACATATTATAATAATTATTAAATTGATTCACCTTCTACTCTTCAGAAGTCACACTACTAGAACTATTTTCTATCATTAGGGATCTTTAATATGTAGACTTGAATTAAATTTAACATATAATACCAGATCAAAAATAGTGTCAAACCTGCAAATGACAATTATTTTTCATTTCTCAGTGTCATAGGAAAGTAATCTCTGCCCTAACATATTAGCAAAAATAAATGGAACAAGGCACCAGTGAGTTATTTAAAGGACTCATTAACTTTCATATGACCCTATTTATAATTGAGACAGTTGTGTCCTAGAAGTACCCTCCAAGAAATGATATGAGTTTTCCAAACACTCTGAAATGACTGGCACGGAAGGGAGTGATCTTATTCTTTAGCCTAATCTCTGCAAGGTCCAGGCAAAAGGGGAATATTCCCTCTCAAATAATTCATGAAGGTGTCTAATATTAAGCATTAAAAATATAAGCATTTTTCCTAAACTTTAAAGAGCTCAATATAATAGGTCAGTAAGGAGGTAGATTTATCATCAAAGATTTCTCTCTAAATTAATCAAAGTTGAAGCAGGTTTAAATATAGAAATCTCTTTACCTAACTCATAATAGTAACAAGGATTCTGCAAATGCATTGAATAGCACAGAATAATTAATTTATTAGATATTTCCCACTTGTTTCGTTCTATGACATAGCTGACACAGCAACACCACAGAGCAGCTATTTTCAACCAGTGTGCCACAAGAATTTTTAAAACATGCAATATCTGACTATTTAGTCTGGGACACTGACCTTAGATTGTCAAATAAAAGTATGACAACAGCCAACACAGTGAATTAAAATGATACCTATTTTTTTTGTCAGATGGGCAAAAAGTATAATATATTTTTGATGTGCCACAGAATTTTATAATTAGTTTATGTGTGCAGTGAGATGAAAAAGGTTGAAAATTGCTGCCATAGAATGTTGAATTGCAATCTGTTGTGCTTCATCACAGTATGTGGCCCATTTGAACAAGTTGTAAGTAGATCCCTTCTTGTTAGGTAATAGGAATGTGACTCTCTGCATTAATATTTGAGGTCTCCCTTTCACTAGTCAGTTTGCTATAACTGTAATTTTGAAGTAAATTTAAAAAATTGCATTTAAGAAAATACAAATATAGAAGTATACTGTTGCAAATGAATGAACTTTATTTTTCAAATTGACTTAACTTTAGATATTTCTTTGAAGTTAAAGATAATAAATAGTTGTTACATTTTATCTTCATAACCAATTATCTCTTTTTGAATTTTCCATCTAGTAAAGCATAAAAATTCGTTATTATATAGTGGGAATATTCAATTTATTTTACCCCATTTGTTTAATATCATTCAGCAGAGAAGTATACTTCTATAAAGTTTATATATTTTTTCAGTTTCTTAGTATTTATTATAATATAACCTGAATAACAGAAATTCAACATAAGGTGACCTGTGGGTCATCAGAGGTACTGAGGGGTGGTCCTCAACAATCTATTCTTTTTTTTAAGTTAATATGTTTTGTATTGATCCAATATATCCAAAATATGATGATTGTACTCTGCAATATGAAAATTGTTAAGGCCTTTTATATTATTTTTTGAACCAAGTCTTCAAAATCTGGTGTGCATTTTACACGTTCATCTGTAGTGCTCAGTAGCCACTGGTGGCCCCTGGCCAGCACACTGGACACCAGCTCTAGTCAACTCCTTGATGTTCATTTCCACCCTCACACCTACCTCATAATTTCTTTTACAGCTGGCTGGAAGAGCAGATTGCACCTGCCTACCAAAGTCATAGCTGCTCACTCACTAGCTGTTCACATTGAGCACAAAAAAAAGGGGATGTGGAAAAATGGAAGGAAATCATCCTCTTCCTAAAGTAATCTGTATTGGATTGATCAAATGATCAATGACCCCTTTCTGTACTTTAATGCATTTGGGAGATTTTGTTTTGTTTTAATTTTTCAATTACTACCCTTAAAATTTTAAGATCCATGAAGGATGTAGAACAAAGGTTTGAGGCTTTTTACTATTATTATATATGCCTTCTTAGACTGAAACTTTAGAGTGAAATGTTTTTAAAAGTGTATAATGACAAAAGCAGTTAAGAGATGTCTAGGAAATTATTGCAGTTAACTTTGCATGCATTTTCTCCCAAGAAAAAGACAATTTTTATTTTCTTTATAATTACTATAATCAAGAATACACTCTCTAAAACTTAAGATATGGGGTATTTGTGCACAATTAAACAAACTGAATGTGACTATAATCCCAAACAACATCCAAAATGATAAAATTATCATTCATTTATCCCCTGGGAGATTTTTTATAAAACTGTTTTCATTATATACTACACAGAGTCATGCATTCACACACAAAACACGTACCTCAAAAACCAGAATCTAAAATCTACACTTCAATTTAAAATAGCATATGGATTTTTTTAAAAAGAAATGCTATTTTAAACATTTTATAACTTCCTAAATGAATCCAATGTGTTTTTTTTAATTGACATAATTTCAATTTCCTCAACTACCACACAAACCTCATACCTGGCCTCATGTCTACATTTCCCCAATTCCTGTGTTTTTCTTTTTTCTCAGAAGATACACCTGAACAAATTCTCCAAAGTATCAATTAAATCCTGAAACTTCCTCATTCATGGTGCAGTACTGGATCAAGGCAAAATTCTCTGCCCAATATTTAAAACCCTGCATAGAACAATATCAATATATTCAACTAACTATACTGGAAGGAGCAAAAATAAGTTTAAATTGTGTTCATATGGCAAATAATATAATAATTAATAAATAATAACAAGAATAAACTGTATTTTGCTTATGTGTAACTGTAAACCTACTTTTACCATAACCTGTGTTTGCTACTGAGGTTCAGGCTATAACTTTTGCTTCTTAGGGATGTGTTCCTGCTCTTTTCTGTCGGAATGTACACTTAAACAAGATGAGAGGGGTCATACTAGACAAGGTTGGTTTTGCAGACCACAGAATACCGATTAATAAGCCCAAATGTAGGTTAGTAAATAGATCAAAGAGTGGAATTTTATGAGACAGGTGTGACCAGAAGAACAGGAGAATGTAGTATGCAGACATGAATACATTTAGCAACTTGTTGAACATTTAGGTTTCTGTGTGCTTTGAGGTCTAAATGACTGCCAGAAGGAGCAATCTGCATTGGACTGTTCTGCCTAAAATATCACCCACCAGTCTTGAGGGAGCCTTGATGACTGCAGACAACACAAGAACAGTCTACCTGTTGCCCCGCTTGTAAACAACTATCACCAAGGTCATCGTGTAATATCATTTAAAAGAAGCATGGGTTCCAAGGTGCGATATTCTGATGAAAATGGGCTTAAGTTATCTAGGCTAATGTCATGACTGACTTGAAGCAAATTAGAAAATTATGAAAATTGAGGTCCTTTTTACATTGAAGTCCTTTTACAATGACCGTGCCCCAAAGTCCACACTTAAATTAGAATCAGACTCTTTTTATGGGGTAGAGCTTATCCTAATGTAAAGTTTAAGGAGCGAGATTTTAAAAGTTAGAAAACCTTAAGAAAAAAAAAAGGGGGCTTATTCCTTCCAATGCTTATGATGTGATAAGAAAATAATGACTCCTTAAAATGTCCACTTCCTAATCCTCCAGACTTGTGATTATGTTACTTTACTTAGCAAAGAGACTTTGGTGATTTGATTAAGATTTAGGGCCTTGGAGATCATCCGGGATTCAATCCAATCTAATCACATGAGTTCTTAAAAGCAGAGGACCTTTCCCAGCTATGGTCAAAGAAAGATGGCCACATAAAAATGAATAAATTCTTGTTGCTCATCTTGAAATGTAGGGTTCTTTGTGCAAGAACTACAGACATCTTTAGATGCTTGCAAAAATCAAGAGCATGGATCCCCTTCCCCCAGGGTATCAAGTAAGGAGCTCAGCTTTGCTGGGCCCTTAATTTTAGTTAAGTTGTTAGATTGATTTCTGAACTGTAGAACTACAGTATAATAAAATTGTGTTTTTTAAGCACTATTTCTAAAAATTTTTTCATGGCAGCAATAGAAAACTGAAACCTATGCCAATTGTCCTGAATTCATTCATAGTTTTCATCAAAGTGGCCTCACACTTCCCTTGCCTATTTGAAGTGCAATCATAAATTCAGAACTTGAGGAAAACCTCCAATTCCTCTGAGTAGTCCTCTTTGTTACTCCATTCATTCTGACTTCCTCTTTTGATCTGCAGAACCTGTAGCCAATATCATACAATAGGACCTTGAATTACCATCTGAGGATTTGGTCCATTTTCCTTTTGCTGCCAGAGTAGATTGTAAACATGTCACAAGTATGATTTAAGTTTATCCCTATTTTGTATCTTCCAGTGCACCTGGAACAATGTATATTTTTATTACTCAAGATCATTTGGAGTAATAAAATGTATCATGTGAATTTTTTGCTTCTAATCCAGGGAAATACCCTTTCATTTTCATTTACAAAGATGATAAACTTAGCTTGTCATCTTTGTGATAGATGATCAAAATACATTGCAGATCAGTCTCATTTCTTTGGGAACACATGCTGGATTCACTATTCTCAATTCACACAAAACCTGCCCTGGAACTTCTCATATGGCCTTACAATCCATTGCAACAAACTTTCCAAAGTCAAATATGCTAAACTTAGTCTCATTCTGGAACCAGAACTTTCATTTACATTTTTAACATTTGAATCCAAATAGCCACAAATTAGTTGCCAAACAAATCTAATTTATGTTTTATGCAATTGTATGTGAGTCATGCTGTCAGTATTGTTGCCTTACTTGTTGCAAATTGTCCCTAATTGGAAAGTAGTGTAAGCAGTAAAATATGAAGAGAAAAGCCACCAGTACTTTGAAGTTTATTGGTTACAAAAATCGGATGGGCTTTCCCACATTACTTTTGATGAGCTTGGAGCCAAGTTTCTTTTTTTTTCTGCTTCAATTTTGTCACCTCATTCCAGTTATGGAATAGCTGGTGACTTGGGGGTGTTTTTCAAGACCAGACTGTTTCCTCAAATAGAAGCTTTGTTCTTCTAAAGAGACACGATTATGTTCATATGTTTGGTAGATGAATCCTGTGATATGTATGTCGAACAGAATCTCTCGTGAGTAGTTTCCTCAATTCTTTGGAATTTCACTCTTGAATTTAATCAATGGAGAAAATTCAATCTCAAAAATTATGTTTTCCTGTAAACACTCACTTCATCTTGTGTGCATGTACTTAATTGTCTCAGGCAGTCTTTGGCGATATTAACCATGGAGTTGTAAATTAAGTCCATAAGTTATAAACTAACTTTTTTGTTGTTGTTCAAGTACAATTATCTCCATCTTTACCCCACCACACCCCTCCTCCCCACCCATCCCTGCCCCCCACCCTTGAACTCACCCCCTTTGGCTTTGCCCATGTGTCTTTTATACACGATACCATTAAAAAACTTGAAGTTTCCTCCAATTTATTAAATTTAGTACAAATACATGAAAATATGGCCATAGATTTTAATTTTTAATTCATAAGGAAAAAGAAATTAAACAAGTGTAGTCCAAATGTAATCTTTCTAGATTATATTATTTTTATAAGTATGCCTTAAGATATATAGCAATGAATTTTTGTCTAAATTGACTACACATACATTCTTTAGTTTCTTTGTAAAATGAAGAAATGTAAGATTGCTTTTGAATACCAATAAAATTATATTGCATATAGCATATTGTTATGGCCATCTCATTTGCCCAGAAATATTGGAGAATGAGATTCTATTTGGCATTGTTTATGATGAAAGGTGTATTATCTGTTCTAATTACTGTGTGGGACTGAAATTATCATCAATGGTAACTTCTCAATGAGGGGAACACTCTTCTGGCTACTGGGGCAAGTCTTTGAGTAGAGTGATCAGGTAAGCCTAAGAGGTCTTATGTAATTATATTTCCTAAAGAATTATCAGCTAATATTGGCAACATGGCTATGCTCAGGTAAATAGCTTTTGACCACTGGTAGCTAGAAGAGACTTACCCTGAAGAGGAAGAGGCTCCGCTAGACTAGACAATACCATTTGGCAAGTCAAACATAGCTAGAATTCAATTAGTTTGCTACTACAGATGGAAACCTCTTCCTACTGTCCTGAGATGTTTTTGCATGTCAGAAAGGTCTGTCTCTGAGGATGGATAGCAGAGACAACAGATAAGTATATACACCACACTGGGTGGAGAGATGGATTCAGTGAAGTAATTCCCCAAAGTACTGTGTAGAGCCAGTAGAATGAGGAAGTTTTAGTGAATGGAAGCTGTCTTCCCATAGGGTTTTTAGGAGAATGAGCAAGTTATCACAAGTGAAAAACAGAATTGGGTGCTGTCACAATTAAGGACAGGGTACATTCTGAGAAATACATCTTGAGATGATTTTGTTGTTTAACATCATGGAGTGCACTTACACAACCACAGATGTCGTAGCCTACCGTACAACTAGGTTATATGCTACAGCCTATTGCTCCCAAGCTACAAAGCTGTACATTATATTATTGCCCTAAACACTGTAAGCAATTGTAACACAAAGGTATTCGTGTATTTAAACATATATAAACACTGAAATGATACAGTAAATATACAGTATAAAAGATGAAAATAATACACCTGTGTAGGGCGCTTACCATGAATGGGGCTTGCAGGACCGGATGTTCTCTCGGTGAGTCCGGGAGGGAGTGGTGAGTGAGTGCGGAGGCCTGGTTCATCACTTAACTACTGTAGACTTTATGAGCACTATGCACTCAGGCTACACTATATTTATTTATGGTTTTTGTTCTTCAGTAATAAATTAACCTTAGATTACTACGAGTTTTTTACTTTACTGTATAAACTATAATTTTTTTAAAGTTTTCAACTCTTTTGCAATAAAACTTAGTTTTATTGTGCAGCTGTACAAAATAAATTCTTTTTTTACATCCTTATTCTATGAGCTTTTCCCTATTAAAGTTTTTTTAACTTTTTTTTTGTTAAAAACTAAAACATAAACAAATTAACCTAGGTCCTACACAGGGTCAAGACCATCAATGTCATTGTCCTCCATCTGCAAATTTTGTCCCACCGGAAGTTCTTGAGGGTCAGTGCCATTCATGGAGCGGTGCTCTCCAAGGATAACAATGCCTCCATCCTCAGCACCTTCCCCAGTACACGCCTGGGGCTCCTTGTGAGGGTGTATAGCACTCTATTAAGCAACATGTTTATGGTGGCTTGTGTGGTTTGTTTTTTTTTCTTTTTTATCATAGGTTTGCTTGTAATAAAACAGATAATGCACAACAAGCATTCTGCTCGATTAATGAAAACCTTTCAGCGTTTGGGTCCATGTTTTCAAACTTTTTCAGGTTCTTGCTGAGGTCTACAAAAGCTTCTGCTCTACCCTTTACTGTGAACTTTCTTAGGAGTTCTCCGTCTTTTCCTGCAGCATCCTGTTCTCTTGCCTTTCTTCAGCTATCAGTGCTTGTTCCACTTTCAGGTCCCGCAACTTCTCATTAGCAGTTCCTCAGGAGCCACCGTTAGGAGTGATTTGGTGTCATTCTCAACCATGCCTGAGATAAAGTTGTTGGCCATCTCAGCCAAGTTGATTTTGCACCCTCTGTACTATGATGTTATGAGGGCTATGATGTCATGTCAGGTGACAGGAATTTTCTAGAAGCATTATAACCTGTGGGGCCACCATCATATACGCAATCTGTTACTGATGGAAACAGTATTCTGTAGCGCATGACTATACTGTTATTCTTCCCCTGAAACTGCCAGTTCTAAAGTGCCAGGCCATGTTCCAAACATTCATGGCCTTGCCCAGGATTGTAGAGAACGAGCCATACCTGTCATATGCAGATTCTATGGCAAAATGGCTAGTCCAGTTGCACATATCTCACAGACATAAGTAAAGCTTCCCCATTTCCTGTGCACTGGTAATCACATACAGTAAAACAAATACTCCCACTAGATACACTTAGTATCACATGGTTAGATACATTCTTGTTACCAATCTATTAGAGCAATTATATTATCAAGAGCTTACTTTTTAAATTTTTGTGTATAAGTCTAATACTCCTAAATGTATTTTAAATAATTTATTTTGATTTTCTTCTATTAATGGAAACTCTAGAAATATTTTAGCTTATTATAAATAAATGCTGATAAATATAAAAATGGTAAAAAGTTAAATACCTATACACCAAGGGAAGTTTTAAACAGGTTGCTAATTTTCCTTTTAAACATTTTGTTTTGTACATGTGTGTGCACTTGTGTACACACATGTACACACACATACATATGCCATGTTTCACAGCCACTTTAAATTACATTTTGTAATTTCCCTTTAACAATATATTATGGGAAATGTATATGTCATTGAATATACTCATAAGTATATATAGCATGTGTACATATATATTGAATAAGCATATATACATATATACATACATATACATCTACAAATATATACACATACATATAGTGTATGTGTCAAATACTTATATGGTTAATGTTTATGCATCTTATTAGGTGCATAATGTTCAGGTTAAATATTTACTAATGTTCAGGTTAACTTACTTAAATATTCCTTATTTGATAAACATGTGCTTTCCATTTCTACTATTTTTAGCCATGCTGCAGTGCACAGCCTAGTGTAAATGTCTTTGTACACATGTTTATTTCTATTCTTTGGATGAATTCCATGAAGTGGAATTTTGGGGCAAATAATATACACATTAAAATTTTCATCACATGCTGCCTTTCACAAACCTGTTACTGATTTTTGTTACCACTGACATTGTAGAATCTGAAAACTTGTTTGAGTTTCATTCTCTATTCCCACCACTGTTTTTCTTCTCCAGGCTACTGCCCATGAGATGCTGCCTCAGAGCCATCACCCTCCTCCTGAACTCATGCCAGGCCTTTCAGCCACATGTTCTTAGTGATTCTTAGCCTCACTTTCCTCAACCTTGAGGACTCCCTTGCTGATCTTTTGACACCTCCCCCTTCTTAAGCCAATCTCATCTCAGCATACATTCCATAGCAACTTTTTAAAAGATGTAAAAGAAAATAAAGATAAATACCACATTAGCAAATGTAATTTAAACTTTCTTTAAAAACAATAATAGGCTAATGCTATAACTATATTATATAAACAATTAAATGTTATCATTAATATTTTCCTTTACAATAAAAACCCAGAGCTCAGAATATCCTAATTAATTTCCAAGGACAAATAGCCAATGAGTAGCATATTTGGGCTTATATCCACAATTCTGTGATTCCTGTTCTATTTTATTCTATTCTATTCTATTCTATTCTATTCTATTCTATTCTATTCTATTCTATTCTATTCTCTGTCTCCTCTCTTCTTTCTCCTCTACCTCTCTCTCTCATTGTGATAAAAACACTTAACATGCTCTATCCTCCTAACACATTTAAACGTAAAATACATTACTGTTGACTATAGGTACAATGTTGTGAAGCAGATCTGCAGAGTTTATTCATTTTACTTAATGGAGAATTTATGCCTGTAGATTACTAACTCTTCATTTCCCCTTCTCCTCAACCCCTAGTAACTGCCATTCTAGTATTTGATTTTAAGACCAAGTCTACTTAGGGTCATAACCACCATATATCCACTATAATATACTGTCTGCATTCAAAGATTTCAAAAAAATTTAGGGCTTTGCCAGAACTTCAAAGGCCTAATTCTGGAAATTAAAGGTACTGATTAAATTACCATGTAATGAAAAATGTAAATTTAGATTGGGGGTAGTTTAGACTAATCATAATTTTTTAACAAATATCTGTTATTGGATTTCATAATAAAAGGTTATTAGTTGCATTTTTCTTTTAATGATTGTAGGCATTCTCTGAGAGTTTTGTAGTTAAAATATATTTGCATAATTATGATGATGTAGGAATTTAGGCAGGCTTGTAAGTAACTATTTTCTGTATGTATTTGGCAGGCTCTTCTATTCGATGTGTATTGAATAGCTATTATGGCATAATAAAACATTGTAAATTCGATGCCTGAAAATAACCATCACCTCAGTCATTGGGGGTTTGCGTAATAATATAAGCTCATTCCAGCTTCCTCAGGTTGACTGGGGTCGCTGACCTAGTCTAGACTCATTTGGGACATCCTATCCAGGCAGCTCTGTTCCATGCATTTCTTCTTATCCTTCTTATCCTTCTGGGACCAGTGGGTTAGCCCAGGCACACCTTTTTTATGGCAGTAGAAGAAACACAAGAGATAAGTGGAAACATAACATTTCCTAGGCTTGAAACTGGCACACTATTCCCTTTGCCTCATTTTACTGGCCTAAGCAAGTTGCATGACCAAACTCATGCCAAGGGATGGAAATATAATCAGGCCCCTGTGGGAAGAAGTGCCAAGTTGTGTGGAAAAGAAGATGAAGATTGAAAGGGAGGTTTCACTAATGCAACCTACCACCATAACAATTTCATTTTCTTTGAAAATCTATTCTAGTTCCAAACTAAAATATTAACCTACACTCTTAACTATTTGATCACGGGATACAATGAAACTTTCCAATTTCCTGAAGGAGGAATATTGTAGATGTCTTGATTTTCAATCAGGTGTTTTCTTCCTATGAAATATTGCTCATGTTGTTTCAGAACCTCTAGTGTGTCTCTCTGGGCTCAGTTTTCAGCACTATAACCTCTCAGGGAGTGACTCATTAAACCAGACACCACTCTATCCACCCATTCAACCTCATGCCACAGCTTCTAAATCTGTGGCTGCTGTGTCACATAAGCATGAAGACTGTAGAATCCATAATTTTTATTCAACTCTGGTGCCCAAAAATTAAAGTCTTAAAGTTTAAGAGGAGTACTTGAGAGTAATTGTAAGAAAAATAACTTGATTGCTGGGGAACCTGATCCTAAGGTGACTATTACTCATTCCCGGTGAGTTAAGCGGAAATTGGAGGAGGGAATCATAGCCCAAGAGTATGACTGAAGATAGAAAGCCGGAAATGTCTACAGCAGCTGAGTGGGTGAATACATTTTGTCTAAAAAGATAAGGCAGCTGAACAGGGAGTGAGAAGACATGAGCCAAATTTACACCCACAAATAGTGGAAATAATCTCTGAGTATCCAATTTAGGAAGAAGTGAGGGAGATAATAGTGCTCCAAGTGGCCAGTGATGAGAGAACATAGAGGGTAAGGAAGCCTGTGAGATAGCTCAGTAATGCCTCCGAGGTGTCACAGACGAGTTCACCGCTAGTAAGAGAACAGTGTTCTTTCTCGTGTGTTTATTTCTTAACTGGTTTACTGAGAGAGTTCAGTTATTGGTAAAAGTTCAAATATGAAAGATTTTTGTTCGTTTGCTTGCTTTTCTTTTTAGAATATTTTAAAATATAATCAGTGAAACCATCTTTGAAGTAACAAAGAGACGTATTCATCAAGAAGAGGCCTCTTAGCAGGTAATTGAAAGAAAAATGTTATTTCTAAGAAGCGTACAACTCTTTGCTTTGTATTTGATTGTAAGTGTAACTTAAAACGGTTTTAATAAAATTATTAACATCTTTATATTCTTAAAACCAGTCCTCATAAAACCAGAGCAAAAGTTCTAACCAAGTGTGCATTATTTCTTCAAGTTCAAACATACAGAATATTGCTTGTTTCTTAGTTTATGTTAGAGAAGAGACTTGTCTATATATAGGTAATTTTGCATCTATAATTAACAGTTGTATGTTTTAATATTTTATTTTCTTACATATTATAATTTGATACTATGATCTGAATAATTGAGACCTAAATAACTCATTCTATTGCATATAAAAATGTAAACATGCATGTCATAGAATTACTATTTAAAAATATCTAAGTCTGAATGAAGGTGGAAACCAAAGATAATTACATATTCTGCATACTATTAATATGACTTTAAATTCCATGTGTCTAAATGTCTCAGCTGTTTACCTTCTTCATGTTATGTGCTATACATAAAACTATCTGAGACATTACACATTTTCTGGTAGAAACCATTGACATGCTGGCATAAATAGTATATCTGATTTTTTAATAAGTATTTGAAGGAACAAGACAATAAAGAAAGAAGTATTATTAGAAAGAGATTCTGCCAATAATTACTTATGTATTCTGGTGTACAGATCTTCAGTAAGAATGGAAAAGCAAAATCTCATAAAGGTAGATGTTTGAGTGTGTGTGCATATCTGGGTACTTGTGAGTGCCTGTGTGCCCCTGTATGTATAAACGGAGATGCACACAGACAAATGCAATCTATGTATGCAAAGCTATGTATATATGTCACATAGGTTACATATACATGTTACATATCCATCCATCATCTATGTATATATCAAACTATCTATCTATTACCGTATTTATCTTCTATCTGGTTAGGTGGTACCATTACATTTCTGTTGTCATAGAAAACTTGCTGCCCTAGATAGGTCTGCCTCCTGCTGGGAGCAAGTTCGGTACATCCCCTAATCTTTTCTTACTAAAGAAATGTCATGTCCTACAACTTCATCTCTACAAATCTCAGTTTTCTC
The DNA here is from genome assembly GCA_004024845.1 of Tonatia bakeri. NCBI lineage: Eukaryota > Metazoa > Chordata > Mammalia > Chiroptera > Phyllostomidae > Tonatia > Tonatia bakeri. The sequence goes on from PVIA01005821.1 coordinate 78,185, forward strand.
CCATATAAAGCACAAACAGAATATATATTGTAAAAGTATTGTTGAGTGGTAACTAAAGTGGTGTATATAAAATATTGAAAAAAGCAAGAGTTTAAAACTGAAATGAGGAATTGAGAAATGAAAGTGTTGACCCATGACTAAAAAGAATTCAACAGAGAAAACAAGTTCGTATGTGTTTAATGTTTTCAAATAGTGTTTAAAGCTTAGCTACACTGTTTTTCTATAAATTATAATTATGTATGATTTCCATAGATATTCCATATTTTAAAGGATGCACCTGTTAAACTGTGTGGTGATACAGGAAATACATACATTAGTATGTAAGGTACTGACATATGTGTATGCACATTTCTGATTCTCTAAGGAGGCCCTGGAACTATGGAGCATGCATTCCATAGTGTAAAGATGAAATATGTGAAGTACAGTTTTCATATGTCGTCACATTTAATCCTCATGCATTTTAAACACAACTTCCATCATTTCATGCTTGTACTCAAAACCTGCAATGTCTGCCTTTGCCTGCATAGGCAGATTAACTTCCTACTTAATTCCTTAGACGACCATTACGAGATCTCTGGAATCTGGCCACAGCTTACTTTCCTGATGTTATCTTCTCCGTCTGCCCAATAAGATTCAGTGCTGCAAGCAGGCTAACTTACTCAAACCACACACAGTTCCACAGACAGCATCCTCACCTTTATTTTTGCAGCTTCCTTTCCCATCTGAGTGGTTTTCACCTTGACCAAAGACTATACATCCTATATCTTTTAAATAACCTATCTAGCTTCTACCTGGCAGCATTTCTGGATCATCCCAACAAATAATTATCCCACTGTCATTTGCAAAGGTAGTATCTATACCATTAATCAGAATTATTAATTTTCTAATTAGTAATAAAATTTGTCCTTTTTTCAGTTAGTCAAGAATTAGTTGACTAATATAATGAGTGTTATAAAACAGGCTATTAAATTGATAAATTATAAATTTCTATAAAACCATAAAATATTCTCTGAGTTATCTTACATTGTTATTCTTTTCCCATACATGTATATGTCCCCAACTTATAGAAAATGGAAAACAATGTCAGATGACAAGCAAAATACTATATTATGACTTGAGGGAAGGAGGTATTATGTTTTCTTTTTTTTCCATTACCATTGAGTCCCCTTATACCTTCCTCCCTCCAGTGATTCCATACTGTTGTCCATATTCATGAGTCCCTTTTCCTTTTAGCTCAGTCCCTCCAAACCTCATATCCCTACACCAGAGTTGTCATCCTACTTGCTATGAGTTGGCCTCTATTTTGCTTGTTAGTTCATTTTGTTCATTTGATTCCACAAATGAGTGAAATCCTATGGTATTTGTCTTTCTCTGACCAGCTTATTTCACTTAGCATAATGTTCTCCAGGTCCATTCATAATGTCCCAAAGAGTAAAACTACGTTTTTATGGCTAAGTAGTGTTCCACTGTATAAATGTCCCATAGTTGTTTCATCCACTTATCTACTGATGAACATTTGGGTTGCTTCCATATCTTGGCGATTATAAATAATGCTGCAATGAACATAGGGGTGCTTATGTTCTTTCAAATGAGTGTTCGGGTTTCTTCAGATATATGCCCAGAAGTGGAATTCCTGGGTCAAAAGGCAGATCCATTTTTAAGTTTTTGAGGTACCTCCATCCTGCTTTTCACAGTGTCTGTGCCAGTCTGCATTCCCACCAACAATGCAAAAGGGTTCCCCTTTCTCCACATCCTCACTAGCACTTGTTTCTTGCTTTATTGATCATAGCCATTCTGATAGATATGAGATCACATGGTTATAATTAGCATTTCTCTAATGATTACAGTGACCTTGAGCATCTTTTCATATGTCTATTGGCCATCTGCATGTCCTCTTTGGAGAAGTGTCCATTCAAGTCCTTTGCCCATTTTTTAATTGTGTTGTTTGTTTTCTTTGGTGTTGACTTTTGGACAATAACCCCTTATCAGATGTATCAGTGAATGTGTTTACCCATTCTGTGGGTGTCTTTTTATTTTGTTGATGACAATCCTTTGCTGAGCAAACCTTTTAAGTTTGATGAAATCCTATTTGTTTCTCTTTTCTTTTGTTTCCTTGCCAAGGAAGACATATCTAATAAATTATTGCTACAAGCAATATACTAGATTTTGTTGCCTATGTTTTCTTCTATAATTTTAATGCTTTCCAGTCTAATATTCAGGTCTTTGATCCATTTTGAATGTATTCTTGTGTGTGGTGTAAGAAGGCCATCTAGTTTCATTTTTCTGCATGTATCTGTCCAATTTTCCCAGTACCAGTTATTTAATTAACTACCTTTACTTCATTGTACGTGTTTGCTTCCTCTGATGAAGCAACATATTAGTTGAATATGAATGTGTGGGATCCTTTCTGTGTTCTCTATCTGTTCCGTTGATCAATTTGTGTGTTTTATATGCTAGTGCCATGCTGCTTTGATTACTATGACCTTATAGTATAGTTTCATATTAGGTAGTGTCATTCCTCCATCTTTGTTCTTCTTTCTCAGGATCACTGTTGCTACGTGGGGCCTTTTGTAGTCCCATATAAATTTTTGAAATATTTGTTCTAGTTCTGTGAAATACATCATTGGAATCTTGATAGGAATTGTGATGAACCTATAGATTATTTTGGCTAGTATGGATATTTCAATGATGTTAATTCTTCCTATCCATGAACATGGTATGTGCTTCCACTTATGTGTATCTTCTTCAATTTGTTCTTCAGTGTCTTATAATTTTCCCAGTACAGGTATTTTACATCTTTGATTAGGTTTATTCCTAGGTATTTTACTCTTTTTGAAGCATTTAAGAATGAGATTATTTTCTTAATTTCCCTTTGTGTTAGTTTTTTATTGGCCTATAAAAATATAACTGATTTCTGGATATTAATTTTGTATACTGCCACTTTGCTGAGTCCATTTATCAGTTATAGTTGTTTCTTAGTGGAATATTTGGGGTTCTCTATGTACAATATCATGTCATCTTGTAAACAATGACAGTTTTCCTTCTTCCTTTTAAGTTTGGATACATTTTATTTTTTCTTCTTGTCTGATTGCTATGACTAGTACCTCCATTACTATGTTGAATAAGTGAAAGTAAACATTGCTATCTTGTTCCCAAGCTTAAAAGGAACACTTGTAGTTTTTGCACACTGACTATGATGCTGGCGGTGGCTTTGTCATATATGGCCTTTATTAAGTATGTTCCCTCTAATCCCACTTTGCTAAGAGTTTTTATCATAAATGGGTGCTGAATTTTATCAAATGCTTTTTATGTATCTATTGATATGATGATGTGGTTTTTAATCCTTCATTTGACTTATGTGGTGAATCACATTTATTGATTTGCAAATGTGTGCCAAACTTGCATTCCCATAATGAATACCACTTGATCAGGTTATCTGATCTTTTTGATGCATTGCTGTATTCAGTTTGCTAATATTTTGTTGGGGATTATAGCATCTACATACATCAGGGATATTGACCTATAGTTTTCTTTCTTCATAGTGTTTTTATCTGGGTTTCTAATTAGGATAATGCTGGCCTTGTAAAATGAGTTTCATAGGCTTCCCTCCTCTTGAATTTTGTAAAATAATTTGAGAAGTTTTGTTAGTTCTTCTTGGAATGTTTGGTAAAATTCACATGTGAAGCCGTCTAGTCCAGGGCTTTTATGGGGGCAGTTTTTTTGATTAGTGTGCTTCAGTTTCTTTGGGTATAATCTGTCTATTCAGATTCTCTGACTCTTTCTGATTGATTTAATTTCCAAAGGTTGTATGTTTCTAGGAATTTATCCATTTCATACAGGTTGTCCAATTTGTTGGCATATAGTTGTTCTAATATTTTCTGACAATATTTGTGTTTCTTTGGTGTCAGTTGTTATTTCACCTCTTTCTGGTTTTATTTATTTGAGTCCTCTTTCTTTCTTTTTTTTTTTTTTTCCTCTTGATGAGTCTGGTGAAAGTCTTATTAATCTTATTTATCTTTCAAAAGAACCAGCTCTTGGATTCATTGATCTTTTGTATCATTTTCTTTTTTAGATTCCATTTCATTTATTTCTGCTGTGATCTTTATTATTTCCTTCCTATTACTCAGTTTAGGCTTTGTTTGTTGTTCTTTTTCAAGTTCCTTTAAGTGTAAAGTTAGATTGTTTATTTGAGCCTTTTCTTGTTTTTAGAGATAGGCCTATAACTCTATGCATTTCCTTCTTAGGATTGCTTTCCCAGTGTCCCACAGATTTTGGATTGTTGTATCCTTATTGACATTTTTTTTCAAGGTATCTTTTGATTTCTTCCTTGATTTCATTGTTGACCCATTCATTGTTTAATAACATGTGATTTAGCTTTAATGTCTTTGCGTGTTTTTCGGTTGTCTTGTTGTGCCTGATTTCTAGATTCATAGCATTGTAGCAGAGAAGATGTTTAAATATGATTTCAATCTTAAATTTTTGAGACTTGTTTTGTGTCCTAATGTAGGCTATCCTAGAAAATATCCCATGTTTACTCAAAAAGTATGTATATTCTGCTGCATTTGGGTGCAATGCTCTGAAGATATCCGGTAAGTCCATTTAATTCAATATGTTGTTTAAGGCCACTGACTCCTTGTTGATTTTCTGTCTGGAAGATCTGTCCTTTGACTTCAATGGGTTATTGAAATCCTCCACTATAATTGTATGTCTGTCAATCTCTCCCTTTATGTCCATTCAGATTTGCTTCACATATTTAGGTGCTCCTATGTTGGGTTCATAAATGTTTACTAGGGTTATATCCTCTTGTTTGATTATTCCTTTTATCATTATATAGTGTCCTTTTTGTCTCTTGCTATAACCTGTATTTCAAAGTCTCTTTTGTTGGATATGAGTGCTGCTACCACAGCTTCTTTTTCCTTTTTATTTACATAAAATAATTTTTTCATCCTAAAAAAATTTTAGTCTGTGTGTATCTTTCAATCTGAGATATGTCTCTTAGAGGCAGTATATATATATATCTTGTTTTCTTATCCATTCAGCTACCCTATGTCTTTTGGTTAGAGCGTTTAAGCCATTTACATTTAAAGTGATTATTTTTTATTTAATCTTTATTTTATTTTTTTCCGTTACCATTTAGTCCCCTTATACCCCCCTCCCCCAGCAATCATTGTATTGTTGGTTATTGATAGATACATATTTGGTGCCATTTTATTGCTAGGGTATTTTCCTTTTTGTTTGTTTGTTTGTTTTTCTCATTTTCTTCCTTCTTCTTAAAGCTAGCCCTTTAACATGTCTTGCAGTACTGGTTTGTTAACAAACTCCTTTAGCTTTTTCTTGTCTGGGAAGCTCCTTGTTTCTTCTTCAATTTTAAATAATAGCCTTGCTGGGTAAAGCAGCCTTGGTTGTAGGACATTGCTTTTCATTGCCTTGATTATTTCATGCCATGCCCTCTAGCCTAAAATGTTTCTTTTGAGAAATCAGATGACAGTCTAATGGATGCTCCCTTGTATGTAACTACCTGCTTCTCTCTTGTAGCTTTTAGGATTGTCTCCTTGTCTGTAAGTCTTGTCATTTTACTTATGATGTGTCTTAGTGTAGGCCTCTTTAGGTCCAACTTGTTTGGGACTGTCTGAGCTTCCTGGACCTGTGTGCCTTTTTCCTTCCCCAGATTAGGGAAATTTTCAGTCATTATTTCTTTAGATAGATTCTTGATTCTATTCTCACTCTCTTCCCCTTCTGATATTCCCACAATGAGAATGTTGTTACATTTCATGTTGTCCAAAATGTTTCTTAAGCTCTCCTCATTTTTTTAAATTCTTTTAAATTTTGCTTCTCTGCATAGGGTTTTTTTTTTTTAACTTTGTCTTCCAAATCATTTATTCACTCCTCTGCTTCATCTAACCTACTTTTTATTCCTTTCGGTATATTATTCATTTCAGATATTTTACTCTTTATATCTAATTGGTCCTTTTTTATGGTTTCTATGTCTTGTTTTATGCTGTTAAGTATCCTTATAATCATTAATCTAAATTCTCTATCTGATAAATTGCTTCCCTCCATTTTATCTAGCTCTTCTGGAGAATTCTCTTGTTCATTCATTTGGGGTCTATGTCTTTCTCTTCCTATTTTGATTGTATTTTTTTGTATGTATCAAGTCTGCAAACAGTCTATTGTAGGCCTTTGTCAGACACTGCATGTGACTGGCCATAGTGAGCCTGTTGGGAACTGTTAGCAATCCACAGCATGTGGCTCCCTTTGCTGGGATGCTCACTAGTTCAGATATCTAGTCTGTCTCAACTTCTATCTCTGCTCCTGACTGACAATGCCAAAATCAAGTTAACTGCTAGCTGGGCTCTACCGGAAGGCTTTGGAAAGAACTTCCTTACAAGCTCTTTTGGAATGTTGGAAGGTTTGTCATTTCTTGCTGTAGGACCGAGGCCCATTTCTTTGTTGGCTGTCAGTTGGGGACCTCCCTTAATTTGTCTTAAGGTCTCTCTCCAGCCCAAGGACATAGTTCCTACATGGCAGAACTAGCAATGGCATGCCACATCCTTCTCCTATTCAGAACCGCACCTCCTTACTCGACCTCTCTCAGAAGTCCTCTTCTGTTTGGTATTATGATTTCTCAAAACCACCAGTGCCACATCATAGTCTCTGAATAGCAGGAGCTCAGGAAAAAAGCTCTTTGCTTTTCAGATACTAACAGTTGATACTGACATGTAACTGTACAGCTTTTTCATACAAATTTAATATACTATTCTCAATACCTCTACCTCCCATTCTTCCATCTAAGAGCCATAATCTTTTACCATGACTGGACTCATTGGTTTCAGTTTTGCCCCTACACTTTAGTCTCCCACAACAACCAGAATGGTGATTTTAAATGTCAATATGATCATTTATTAATTTCATTGTCCAAGTACTCTAATGGCACCCTTTCATTGTTTAAAATAACATTCAAACTCCCTATTTATGACCTTCATGTTTTGACTCAGACTACCTCTGTCTGCTCCTCCTGAACACTACACTTGAACAACACCAAACCCCTTGTTGCTTCTTGGACATGACAAGGCATGTTTCATCACAGGTATCAGCATTACTCATTGCTCGCCTCTCACCAAACATCCCCACATCTTCAGAGAAGCCTGCCTGCCCTGACCAGCATAAAGGAAATACATCCCCAACATTCAGTATTCACTCACACTCCTGTATTTGTCATCATGACGCCTATTACTACCTAACATTATATTTTACATTTATATGGCCGTGTGTTTATTAACTGTGACCACTTATGAGGATGACATACCTGTGAATGTAGCATCTATGTCTTGTGTGTGATTTTATTCACAGCATTTAGATGATCATCTTGCACATGTTCAGTTAATATATTTTGAATATGTAAATCAATCTATTTAAATACTTAGATTAGAAATATATACATGTTTTTTCTAGTTTACAGAATTAGGGTGTTAAATATGACAATTTTTATAAAGACTGCCAGGTCTAAGCATCCAAAGATGAGGCTTTTCTTTTGTCTCAAGTCTGCAGCTTCACATCACATCTCAGTGTCTCTTTATGAAACTGTGATAAATATTTTTGCCTTTGTCCTTGTCACTTAGGGTCATGAAGCTGATGAGCACAATACTTTAAATACTTAGTCATTTTCAGCAGCACATTATTATTAATTCTTGGGCATGGCTAAAAACATGATTATTTTACTTGATTACAAAGAAAGATGATAATGTGCATTTGGTAAACCCCCATCCTGCTTAGAAATAAGTTTATTCAGAACACAGGATATTGAAATACATTTTTTTTTAAAGTTCCCAGACATACTATACTTGTAAAATGTCTGGCTCTGAACTGTTTTGAGGTTTAGCTTAAACTCGAAATATAGGTTTGTGTGTCTTATGTGTCCATCTCTATAATTATTGATTTCCATGGGGATGCAATTTTGGCAAAGTTGGTTTATTGTTTTCAGGGAGAACAACAATGATATAATTTTAGATTAGATAAATTAACATTGTACTCTAGTGATATCTTCAATTTCAAGTCTGGGTATATATTTGAAAGACTAAATTAAAGATATATCATTGAAATAATATCCAGTGACTACATAGAGCATAGATATAAATGTACACACAAAATGCAAACAGAGAGAGAGAGAGAAAGAGAGAGAGTGATTGGCTACAATGTAATATCAAGATAAAAAATAATAACAAACTTGAAGAAAACAAACACCTTACCTGCATGTTTAACAGTTTCTAAAAAATATCATCTCTGAGATAAGAGTGGATTCAATGAGTTGAGGAAATAAAAGTATCTCCAAATAAAAATCCCTAGATTTTCATTTTGTCACAAGATTGTGAACATATGATATGACATTGATCCATTGCCAAGAACAACAACAACCAAAAAACCATAAAACAAAAAAATCCAAATAAAATTGTGACCCAGTGGTATGATATTTAAGTGATATACAAAATAACTGCCTTGGTTTTCTTATCCTCATATCCCTCATTACAAAGATAAATAACATGCTTTTAATTGCAATTCATCTGCAGAAGAAAATGATTTAATTTCTTGAGTGAGTTTGACCTATAGGTCATCTATTAGGTTGAAAATAAAAGGATTACATATATGAAAAAAAATACTGGGTACTAGTCAGATTCACTAAAAAAACCATGAAAATTTTTTCAATCTATTATTTAAGCTATAAAGGAAAGATAGACATTTTGAGGTTTATACCATATTTTAAAAAATATTATAAAGTATATAAGTAAGCTTAAATATTATATATGTTTTTTTCATAGCACCTATAGCATTACTTCATGCTACCTTATTTACCTGACTAAACCAAAACCATTTTTTCCTAGTAGTTTCAATAGATTACTATATTTTGTTTAATATGTTACTAAGAAGGTCCAGTATTTATAAATATAAGAATTCTTAGGGACCCTTTTAAATAAGCAAGATTGTAAATTTGGTTAAGGGAAAGCATATGGTTCCCAAAGAAGTCTAATCTCTTTAGTCTAACCTTTGTTATTTATTTTTGGATTTCAATCTACATTTCTAACCTGATCTTTACTTATATATACATGTCTTCTTGTTATTCCGAATGTATTCCTTGCTTCTCCACTTATATAATGCATATATATTTTTATTCCATTTCATTTTTCCTGTCTTGAATGTTGTTTCTCCTCCACCAGTCTGATCAAAAGTGTAGACTGTTAAACCGTAATTCAAATCTAGTCTTCTGAAATACCTGGAATAACTACAGATAGACCATATCACCATCTTTTTTGGAACTTCTATAGCAAATCTATTCTTTGAATACCCAAAGAAATTTCTAGCAAAATTATTGTTTGGAAGTAACATTATAAGAAATTGTGTTTTATTTATGCACATACCTTAAGCCTTTAACCATATTTTAGGATCCTTAAACACATAAATGAACATTGTATAGATTATTTCCGAGAGTGTAGAAGTTTAGTTTAGGAGCACTATTTTTAAAGTCAATTGTATATAATCTAGAGTAAACCAACTGGCATTTGTTGGCTTACTGCTTTAGATGGATAATTAAGTAATTAGACTAAATTATGAAGGCATCCTTATAACTGATAATATAACTTATAACTTATCCTTATAACTTATTTGTTATTATAAACTGTCTTTTACTTACATTCTATCTACAGTTCCTAGATGAGTTTTTCTGTCAGTACTTTGTGTATACTGCTTAGGTGTGGTCTGAACACAAAGAAATATAAGGGAGCAGTGTTAGTAGATTCATAGATATAATTCCTAGAGTTATTTTCAAGACCTCAGACAAGCTGCTTAAATTCTCAAGACCTTGATTTGCCAAAAACTAAACTTGGAATGCGATGAGCCTACTTTATAAGTTTTGTTTTGTGTTTTGAGGATTAAATGAGTTACATGTAAATGGTTTAGAACATTGGCCTGGCTAAGAACAAACTCTCAATAATTTTCTGCCATCATTAAATGAGAACACTGAATATTATACTAAGTGAGATAAGCCAGTCAAAGATAAATACCACATGATTTCATTCATAGGTGGGATCTAATGAACAAACTGAACTAACAAGGAAAATAGAGATGGACTCATAGGTGGAGAACAGAATGACAGCTAAGTGCAGGAAGGGTCAAAGGGTGGAGGGGTTGAGCAAAAAGGACTCATGGACATGGACATGGGTGGAGATTGTTGGGGAGAGGGGAATGTAAGAATACTAAATGGTAATGGAAAATATACAATTAAAAAAAGATAAAAACTTGCATAACCAAATAAATAAATTTGAATCATCATTTTTATATGATTAGTTTTGGAATAACAATTTATTTGATAGTATGCCTATCACCTTAAAATGTCTAGAACATGACATGTGGATCATCATTGAATAGAAAGGCTTCTTCAGTCATTGTTTATGGATGAACCGAGTGAATCTCTTGAGAAAACCTGAAGTAATCCTGCCTTGGAGTGCTTATCTATTGAGGCAGAAAGAATATGTGTTCCATGTTTTGCTTGATTGAGTGTGAAGCATGGATGTAACCTATGCTCATACAAGGTAAAGTGAAAATTGAACATCAGCAATACATTTTTTACTATGGTGGTACGCTCAGAAACTCACAGAAGTGAGGTTACTGACATGGACAAGTACATCAATAGCTCAAATGACAGTAACTGAGTACGAGACACAGTTAAATCTAGTTTGGGAAAGAGTCTTTCCCAAAATAAGGCACTAGTTTAGGGGATAATTTTGGGAGGCTAAAAGATAATGGCTTAGAGCACAGGTGGCAAACACAAAGCCCACAGGCCAAATCCGGCCCTCCACCTTGTTTTATCTGGCCTGGCACCTTGTTTCTAGCCGGTGGCAGTGCCGAGGTCTCACTTAACTATTAAAGGTGGTTACATTTATACTGTCCTAAAATTATATTCAGCACCCTGGTTTGGGACCCCTGCTTTAGAGCCAATTTTAGAGCTCAGTGATTTGGAAGTTGCTAACATGCTTTTTGTCTCATTTTTCAAGTATAAAATGAAAATAATTGTAAAAGGTGCAAAAAGCATAAACCCAGTGCTATCAAACTTAGACTTTTTGAGCCATAAACACACCAAAATATTACTCTGGTAATCATTTTATTCTGGTTAGAGTAACCTTATTATTCTTTTTCCAAACTCTAAACACAGTCAAGCACCACCTAAGAACAGACCATGTATATGATGGTGGGACCTTGAAATTACAATGGTGCCATAACGAGTACAACACATTACTTACAAATCTGTGGTGATAATAATGTAAACACATTAATTGCACTGCAAGTTATATAAAAACGTGGCACATTCACTTATGTAGAGTACATAGTAGTTGATCCTTATAATAAATGATTATGCTCTTGGTAATATATTTACTACACAATACTTTTCATTGTTATTTTAAAGTGTATCCTTTCTGGTTATAAAAAAAATTGCTGTAAGTTAGTGTGTGATGTTACACCATCTGCAGCCTCCTACACCTCATGTTTCCCACATCTTCTGATTGCATCATTTCTCTTCTGCTTGATTTAATCTCACATTTTGTGCAGTAGCATGCTATACAGGTTTGTAGCCTAGGAGAAATAAGCTACACCATACAGCCTAGGTGTGTAGTAGGCTATACCATTCAGGTGTGATGTTCACACAATAATGAAATCACCTAATGATGCATCTCAGAGAATATCCTGATCCTTAAGGATCCCATGTCTATGGGTGGGGCTCCCTTCTAAGGATGAGTGTTTAGGAAAATTGGGGAAGGTAATGTTCTCTCCAGCAAGTAGGCTAAAGGGAACTCTCTGCTACATGTTCTTCCCTGCCATGTCATTATTTTCCTGTGAAACAAACCCCACCCAAATGCCCCTCAGATGTCCCTCAGGGTTGAACTGACTCTTTTGTCTATATCTCTACTCCAAATTATTATTGTATAATTGTCATATGTTTTTTATTCTTTTTGTATTTCCAAACCAGAGGTAATGATAAGGCAAGATCTGGTTGCTGGCCAGTGGGAATAAAGTTAGTGTGTAGGGCAGCTTTGATCAAGAATTCTAACTCTACTTGGTTGAAGGCATTCTCTGTTTTTAAGTGCCCTCATTCTTGTGGTTAAAAGAATGCGAACAATTCTACCATTCTACCTCTTTTTTCCCTTTGTTCTTTCTTTTTTCCCCTCTCCCTCCTCAAGACTCTCCTTATCCTTAGAGCCTGCCTGACCTAAACAGTTTATTCAGAATTTACTGAATTCTTTTGGTTACAAAAGTTACTCTTTTTTCTGTTTTCCTTTTTCTTATATAATAAATTTTGTTTCTGATCCATAATGACTCAAAAACAAAAATTAAATGAACAGAAAACAACAGCATAATGATGTTAATAGCGAATTATTTTTTGTCATTTGAAAAAATAAACACTGGGTTCTTATACTGCACAATGAAATTAAGCTTGGGGAATAAAACACTTTGTTTTTTATACCATACAACAATATACTTTCCTTGTAACTAATATAATTAAATATAGAAATTCAAATGACTAAAATACCAGAAACAAAATAGAGCTCAAATTCAAAAGTGTGACAGGTTTCTAAGCTTAAATGATAAGAAAAATTATAAAGATAGAAGTCTTAATACTTAATAACACAAAACCAAAATTTTTGTTTTAAAAATTATTTAGTGTATTTAATCTCTAATGTATTCTCTTTATTTAAGTAGTGCTGCTGTGCAAAGTATAAATTAAGCAAAGTGTTTTCAGAAAATATGACAAAGATTATGTTAATATATAAAACTTTTTGGTTTCAGGTTCTCATTACACTTTGAAATTATTTAGGACCATGAATATTATGTTTATATCTATAATAAAATCATAACAGAGACATTTAAAATATTTATTATTACTTCATTTTAAGTTGCAATAAACTAATCACATGTAAACACAATATATAGTTTAATGAAAATATATTTCCAAAGAAAATTAATGAGAATGTAATATTGATTTATGTACTTTTTGCATCTGTAATGTCAAATATTAATGAATATTTTCTTAATACCTGGCCTAGTAGATGGGATCTTCTACCTACATATATGTTTAATTCCTGGTGACAGTACCCACCTGCAGCCTCTGGAACATTGCAAATGAAAGTGAGAAAGGCCAGTTATATCTTCATATTATTTTAAAAGGTGTTTTGGCCTTGCAGAATGCAAGAAAACTTTCTGAAGGACTTAAGAGTTCTGTAGGGCAAACTCTGAAAACTATTGTCTTAGGCTGGTAGGGCCATACAAGGAGGTGGGATCAATGTTACAAAAGCAGTGTGATCGCTAATTAAGCAGGACTAGGATAAGTATGAAAGTGACAGGTGCAAAGTTCTGTAAACCATGAAGTTTATCATTTCGTAGCCATTCAGATTAGGTTAATCACAACAATTAAATGTAAACAAATGTTTACATTATAAAATTACATACAAAAAATTTAAAGTTATATGTCTAATGTGGTCAATTAAAATATCTACAGATACATTTTTAAAACTAAAATTAGTTCTAAATAAAGCTGTTAAGCTTTTTTTTTAAGAACTTTAAAATAAATTGGAAGAAAATGTGCCCAAAATTATTAGTGATTGCCTTTAGGACATGGATGTGTATTTCTAAATGTCCAATAAAGTAAGAATTTGGTCTCCATCTCCTGGGCTATCATGGAATTTTAGGCCAGTGAACTCTTTTTTTCCCAGGGTTCCTATTTCTCTCACCTCATGAATCAATTCTTTGTTGGTTAGAATTAAGTCCAGAGAGTCATTTCCCAGATAATTCATTTCCTTTATCTTTGATAAATAGAATTTTCAATAAGGTGTGTCAGGAACTTGTTGTATGATGTGACTTTGCTGAAAGAGAATTTCAGCAGATGTCTGCAGAGAAACTCTCTCATTGCTACTTTGTTTGGCTTCTGAGGCAGCTTGATGACCTGTGGCAGGACACGTCATCCATTTCCTTCCCCCCTGTTGCTCAGGGGTACACTCCCACCCTACTGCGTAGTTTGTAACTTTCCTATTTTTTCCTCATCCATTTGTTCTGCAGTATGTTTCTTCCGAGATTAATGAATCAGCCTTTCTCTTGTGCAGGCACTGTGTGGGATTCTGTCTGCTCAGTCCTTTGAGGACCCCATAGTCCAGTATTTGGGTTTCAAACAGTCCTCCTCTGAGGACGTGGGTTTCTGCAGCAGAGTCTACAGACTGATTGATTGCTTCGGAGGGAACACATATGAAGCAAGTCTGTACACATGTAATATATGACTTGAATATAGAAATTGATTTTTCACAGAAGTCTCATAATATTCTAATTGTTACATTCTTAAAATGTGTTCATTATACTACTGAACTGGTTAGCTTGCCTCAGTTAACATTCATTTATAATATAGTTTATTTCAATTATCCATTTTGTGTAGCTTGCCTCAGTTAACATTCATTTAAAATATAGTTTGTTTCAGTTATCCATTTTGTGTACTTCAACATGAAAGGTTTGAATTGCATGTCTTTATCAGGTCACACTGTTATGTGCATCCCTAATGTCAAAAAATTGAGAAATACATTACAGGTAATTGATGGAAATATAAAATTACCGATGAGGATATTAAGGTTCCATCAAAGTGTGCAAATATTAATAGTTAACAGAGTTCTATTATAAATATGGCCAGTGTTCCACATGCGTTTGGCCATGTGACACTTCAAGTGTATGGATTTTGATATGAAACGGTAACTGAAAGGTGAGATTCGAAAGTTTCATAAGGATGATCTCAGAGTTGTCCTTGGTCACTATCAAGTTCATTGTTATACAACTTTGTCAGTAGTGTCCTGTTTTGTTCTGTTTTTTTTTCATACTTTCAGAACAAATGCTTGAATATGCCTCCCAATAGTGTCAATGGAGCCCTAAAAGCCTGATAATGATAGTAAAATTAATATTTGTTAAGCATTTATTATGTGGCTTGAGATTCATAATTCTCTACTTTAATTTTTTCAACTCCCTGTGAGATCGGTATATTATTATAGCAATTTCATGGATATGGTAACTGGGTCTGAAGAAACTGACTTATTTAAGGTCATCCAGTTTAGCACCAAAGGAAGGACACTTATCCTAGAGGTTATCTTCCCATTCTCAACCACTAAATATACTATCCCAAACTACATGAGTGTCATTAAAAAAAAGAGAGAACATTAAACTATTTTCAAGAACTAATAAAACTATTATAAAAATGGAAGAAGGGATAGCCTAGAACCAAGTTTACCTTCTAATTTTTCTCTTGCAGAATTATTTGCCTTGGAAGCAATAAAGAAAACAGCCTCCTTTCCCAAGTCCTTCATTTAACCCCTTAGGCCTATTCTAAACATGATTCTCTGAATCTTTTCATGATGTTATTTGTGTCCATATGATCTACCAATAGAAATTGGCAGTTCTTCTTGTTGTTCAGTACACTTTTCCAGAAGTCTCTGTGTCATTAAATTCGTCATTATTGAGGCCTTAGTAGTAGTAATGTCCTTCTTTGACTCTATTTTATATTAATCTTTCTCTCTAATGATGCCTATTTATTATTTATTGAATATAGACTTTTGCCTTATATTTAAAACACCTAACTCCCATGCTTAGAAAAGATAGATACATTTCTTTTTATATGTACCTAGTTTCCTTACTTTAGTGGTAGAATTTCCTCTACTGTATTATATAGTTTTCCATCTTTACTTTTCTATTTTGTTATTTTTATTTGTTCCTCTCTACCATTTAAGAATATTATAATCACTGGTTTCCATTTTGTGTCATTTCTCCAATTCAATATAAATATTCTTTCTCCCAGTTGTAAAAGTTCCTTAGGTCTACGTAGCTATACTATACTATACTCCTTGAGAAAAACTCAGTGCTTCATGAGAAATAGGCTTCTAACTTCAGTTGTCTCTCCTTTGGTAATCATCAAAACCCAAGCCAGTGTGATTCTCCTTGGTGACTACTTCAGATGTGAAAAACAGCTTATTTCTTCCCAAGATCTAGTCATTCCAAGCTCCAAAAGCTCCTGCTTATTTTTAGCTTTAGTTTTTAGTTTTTTTGTTTTTAGTAGTTTCTCATATCCACCAGGAACCAATTAACAGTTATTAACACCAGTCTTTGAAAGTCAGTTAGTTGTAAACTACCCCCAAATCAGAGCACAAGATCTTCAATAATTATACAAAATTAATTAAGCCCAACTCTTATTTTAAAAAAAAGACAAAGAAATTTTAGTCCTGCCAAATCTAGTAAGTTTTATGTAAGAAAATTGAGATCCTACATTTTCTTTCTGCCTCTGTGGCTTGGCCACTGTGCCAAAAAAGTAAATTACATTGATTTTCTCTTTGTAAAGCTACTCCATGCTCCCTGTGGTGAATAAATTTATTCCTAATTAGCATTCTGATTAATTTCCTATATTGGCTGTAGAAATGTTTCCTGTTTCCTGAAGCTTTATGTCTTTCCTACCATCTTTGTGTCTGGCTAATGGTGTATTCACTGAAAAATAGTTCACAGAAATCTTTTGCCCTTCCTGCCATTATTATGTGCAAGGATATCTCTTCTGTGGTTTCCCCACTTTTCATCTTTCTTTCCTTATTTTGATAGATTGCACATTTGTTTATTCATGTCCTCCTCTCTCAAGATTTATTATCAATTATATTTGATGTGGGAAAGAATGAAGGCAATCCAGTTCTAATTTTGTTTTGAATTATTTAATTTCATTCCATTAATACTGAGTAGATGGCAACCAATCTAGAATATCCTGCTTTGGCTCATTGCTTTTCTTCTGAATTATCACAGTTTTATAGCAAAAGCAAAATATACTTACAAAGGTTAACATGGTCTATTGAAAACATCTCTTACAATAAAGTTTGTAAGAAGCATATGAAGTCGTAAAACATTTTCATGTATTCATGTGCAAAGGCCAAATACAGAAAAACAAGCATTAAACCTTTCAATTCCTGATAACAATTTTTAAAAGATATTTATAGTGTACATTTTAAGATTTTAAGTTTTAATTATTGATCACAGACTCCTTAAAGGGTTACTTAAAATTACAGATTTTCAGAAAGTACTGTATAAAAGGATACCTGGCCCAAAAGTGTGGTTTACTCTGTTGCCCTTGGAAGTTGATGCAATTTCATCCTATGCATATTAACGGCAACTGTATAATAAACTATATATCAGATTCATCCTGATATGCTCCAAGTAAATTTAGACAAGTGAAAAATATGTTAATACTTCCACATTTATAAACTCTTTCAATGTAAAATCTTTCAATTCTAGCAGAACAAGGATTCTGAAGTTGCTGATCTGTTAAGGAATTATTTTGTCAATATGAAATAAAGAAAAAGTGTCATATAATTTCCCTTTGTACTTCCCAGATAAGCTTAATCAAAATAAGCTGCTTTGTGTCATTATCAAAGGTTACATAATATCTCTTTACTAACTTGTAGCAAAACATCCATACCTGGAATTTAGGAACTTATCATTTTTTCATTAAAAAACTTAAGTATTAATGTACATGTTTATCAGAACTAATCTTTTATCTCTTTAAAACTATGCTTCATAATAAAGTAATTCTATTATTTGTAATTTCTTAAATTTAAGACATTTCAAAAATCAAAGAAAATAAAGCAGTTAGAATAAATGACACAGGTGAAATCCTTTTATAGTAAGACTTTCCAACAGATGCAAAGCTTACTTTATATGAAAAAAAAATGAAGACTTTTCAAACTGCACCTTTTTCTCATTATAATGCATGTTGTTAAAGTCTTGATTTCATAATGATTTAGTTTTACTTAATGGAATTCAATTTACATTCATTTAATAAGCTCCTACTAAATCACTGGTTATAATTAAGAAATACATTTCAGAATCTTTAATGTATAAGTGTGATTTTAATATTAACCTGTAAGGGCCCTGGCTAGTGTGACTCAATCGACTTAGTGCCAGACTGTGAACCAAAGGGTCACTGGTTCAACTTCCAGTCAGGCACATGCCTGGGTTTCAGGCCAGGTCCCCAGTTGGTGGCATGTGAGAGGCAACCACACATTGTTGTTTTTCTCCCTCTCTTCCTCTCTCCCTCCCTGTCTCTCTAAAAATAAATAAATTAAAAAAAAATTAACCTGTAAGGTCCAGGGCATTTTGTAATAATATGGACTAGGTTAAAGGTAGAGTGCTGTTCATACTCTTGGGATTAGGGTAAATGCAATGAATAAATTTTGCTTTTGAATTTGAGTATAAGATATATATTAGATGAAGTAAAATTAATTAGTAATCAGTTATGATAAATTAAATGGCTATCTTGCCTCTCAATTATCATTTGAAATGGGCAAGTTACACTCATATTGCATGCACTATAAAATCAATATGACCCAAATTTACACTAAAGTAGTTTCAAAAGATAATCATTGCATTTTTAATATTCAAAGATCTATGATATTTACTGAACACAATAGGTAAATAAGGTCTATAAAGGTAATATATGAATCTGAAATGCAGCAAACATTTGTATAGCATTGCCATTCTTGTTAAAAGCATTTTTGGAGATTTTTCATAAGCTACTTCTCTTTATTCTAGGATATTTTCCTTTACTTCCATTTATAACACAAAGGCCACAGGTACTTCAGACTGAACAGATTTTTCATTCATATTTTATTTACAAGTGAATATACATTAAAATTGTATCCTCAAGTACTAACAAATTGAACTTTTATTTCTGGTACTTTTGTTTAAAGCAATTTAATGTGGGCTCACATATTTTTCAACTTTCTAATAGTTCCGTCTTAGTTTTGTTATTCTAGATTGAGCAGACAGAGTTGATACTCAGTGATAACTATGTAATATGGATCCTTGATCTGATTTAAAAATACAAAAATATATATATACTGAGAAATTTCTGGTGATAGTAATTCAAAAGTTAGTCATTGACTTGGTAAATTGAGAGTTTCTAGAAAACATTTATGCAGGTTCTGATTATCCAATTATTAAAGAATCAATCTACACTAGGTATGATACATATCTATACTTAAATATATTATAAATTTCTAGTTTATTGAATAAATTAAATCATTTTATTCTATACAACAGCACAGAAATCAAGGAAGCCCAAGAACTTCACAAGCAACTTTGTCTTTGTTATACTAAATTTGTGAAAGAAATATTGACTACTTGATTTCTGGTCATATCAGTTGTTTCTGTTCTCATCTTATGGATATTCTAATTTAGGGCATTCCATTCTGTATACTTAATTTCCCTGAGAGTCTTAACTGGAAACGATCTGTGTCGTCCTCAGCCAGTCAGGAAGGTCTGGTATGCAGATGCTGTATTTCATTCTAATGACCTTACCATGGTAGACGAATTGATTTCGTGACTTGGTTGGGAGAATAAAATTTGCTACAATAAAAAATAATAAAAGGCCATATTTTCATGTTATTTTTGGAGTAATGACCTGAATTTAGTGATTCTGAGTTATTTTTACCTCCTCCATTTCTCTACCAAATACCAACTATACATATATTCATTTATTGTGGTGGTGTGTACCAGAAAATGGACTCGAACTATGACATTTGTAAAGATTCACATCTAAAAGTGGAGGCACCAAATTCTTCCTTAATGGACAAGAAAAAATAAAAGGATATAATTAAAAGACTCTGGCATCAAAGGGGAAAAATTCCAGCAGTACTGGTTTTTTTCTCCATCAGTGTTTGGCAGGATAAAACCTATTGAGTATATTATTTACCATTCATTGACTAGGACTTGGCTATCTAGGTTTTGTTCTAGAAAAATCTCTTAAAAGAAACATTGTCTAAAATGTTTGCAACTTAATGGGGGAATAAAGAAAACAATAGAAATGGAAGAAGAGTGGAACTTGAATGGGTAGAATAATGCTACAGATACACACACTCTTACAGTTAATAGTACAATCTCTTAAAATACTTAATCTCTCTTGTGTAAAGAATGAAATAAGAAATGGTTTGTTTATTGAACAAGTAAGTTCAGAGTGATCTTACAGCTTAAGAAACTGGCATCAATTGAATTGAACACAAATCTTTGGTCCAAGTTTTCTTATCTGTGTAGATCAAATAAAGTAAGCAATGGCTACACCCAGGGGGTAATATGTGGCTAATGCTCTTTAGTATAGCCTTTTATGTCCAAGAACTTTGTGAATTTGTTATTACATCATTATAAGTTTTGCTTTAAAATTTAAATGTTTATAATATTATTTTGATAAAATTTTATTTTCAGCTACAATATGGTGACATTTTTATTTCTCTCATTTTCAGAGCATAAAGCCTGTAGTATATGACTTGAGAGTAAGCATTAGTGTGCAAGCTAACATATGTTCTCAATAGGTGACTGACACAGAAAAGAAGAAAAAAATGTGATTTCATGAAGCAATTTCAGTATTTGTATTTAACATATGGTTTGAGAAGAAGATAAAATCAATAAACAATGTGGGCCTAAAAGTTCACAGTCAAAATTGCTTCTTAAGTCAGATTCCATGTTTTATGACATTTTAATGATGTAATCATCAAGACTTTCTATTCTCTCCCAAAAAATATATTCTGGAAAAAAGTAACATTTCAAAATTTGATTTTTCATTCTATAAATAGCACAGCATGTCAGTTTCTATTCTAAAATGACAAAAAAAACTTTTTTCTTCATATTCCATATTAATTTACTTATCTGTGTTGAACTATGCTTTATCCATCTCAATCTTTATATCCATTGTATAATATATGTTATGTAGGATTACATAAGTATATTAGACTTTTGGAAAACATGCAAAGAGATAAGTTATCTCATAGAGAAGAACCACACATAGTCACTCAGTATTTCTGGATCATGTTTGTTTTTTTTTTTACCTCAGGATATTATGAGAACTGATATAATTGATGATCAGACTTCCAAAATACCTCTCTTATATTAAAAAAGTAAGGAGGATATATCTCCATGTGTGTGTTATATATATGTATGTATATATAACATTAACTGTGTATTATGGAGAGTATAAAGTTGTTACATATTAATTTGATACTTGTTCTTATCAATTTGAACTTGCTTAACTAGCAGCTGCCCATGTGACTTATCAGTTTCCCTTGTTTGATCTCAATAAATATTTGTGGATATAATGAATGTGAATGAATGATGTGGCAGTCTGACTCCAGTCTGCTTACTTTCTGACACTGGTTTTTCAGAATGCTATAGCTTATTGTTACAGAAGTGTATCTTCCTTCCCCCCACACTACAACCATATACCATAGGCAAGTCTGTGAGATACCCCACATCTTATCCTGTCATGCTTAGTCTTGGCCCTTCGTACATCAGTATGAGCAAGCAGCTACTTGTCTTACTATAGGAAGGGGTCTACTTTGAGAATCTAATTGAATTTTTGAAATTCTGTTATATCTTCTGAAATAGAGGCAAAGGTATCATGCTCTGTTGTATAAAATATTAGAAAACCCTCAATTTGTAATGTAGCATTTAAAAAATGAAATGCAGTGAATTTAGGGAGCTATCTTTCAGAGGCCTATCCAAGATGTGATATTGCCAGGGGAGACCCAGCAAGGCTCTAAGTCCATGTATAAATGGGTATTATGCATAGCAAGAATTGGACAGAGTTTTTAAGTTCATCCAAATCATTAGGAATGTTGACACTAACTTTATATACGTACTATGAATAAATGTTTGTCCTATACAAGCTTGAAATAGCTGACCATCTAAACAAATACTTTTTAATGTGTTACTTTTAGTGTGTTTTCCTGTATGCATATGCATGCACCCATGCTTTTCTGAATCACATAACTTTGAACTTAAAACTAATCCTCTGTCATGAAAATAACTTGGTTTCCAAGGAAGATCACAAAATACACACAACTCATCATATCTTCATCTCTTTCAATCTGTAACAATTTTTTAAGGACATAAGTGTTATGACAGATTATGTTGGCTATGTTTCAAGGGTTACTTAAAATTTTTTAAAACAATAAATGATATAAAGATAATTCAGATATACAATTTGTGAAAATAAAATACCAACCATAGTAATTAAGGGTTTAGGTGTCTGTTGGAACTATTGTGCTCTGAGTCATTCTTTGGTTACTAAGCAGCATTGTTAATAATGCTTTCTAAGAATTCTAAATTTGGACTTTAAATATAGTTTAGCACACATTGTATTTTTAAACATGTAAATGAAAAAAAAGGTAAAAATATTCATTATTATTATTAAATACATCTTTAATATGGGGGAAATACAGAATGCAGTGACCCCAAAAAACAATGTTTTCCCAGTTATAATTTGGGCCATTAGTTTATTATTTTCACAGGATGCAAACCACACAAAAAATATATTTCCTGTTTTAAAAAATAAACTTATTAAACACATAAAATTTTCATTGGATTAAAAATATATTATGAATGTATTGATTGTTTTCAGTGAAAATGTAATGCTTTATGTATGATTACAGGGAAACAACTATTTCACCCCCTCCCCCACCACAACAAAACACTTGATCAGGACCTATAATATATTAGGAACTATGAAGTTATTAGCAAGTATTTTTGAGCACAATATAGGAGATGATATAGTATGAACAGGGCTTTGGGGATGAAAAGAGAAAGTATGGACTGATATGAGGGACATTTTAGTGAACAATGCAATAGAGATTAACATAGATTGATCAATTAACTGACAGGTCATGGAAATATATTAATATAAGAAAAAATTGATGTCAAAGTGAAATTCTAGGTTTCTGGCCTGTATGACAACTTATGTAACACCGGAATAGGGAACACTAGTAGGTCAATTTGGGGGACTCAAGGCAGCAAGAATGTTATTATTTCTTCTTTTTTTATTATTTTATTCTTTTAAAATTGATTTTCAAGTAGGATATATCGCTCTCCCTGGAGATGTCAAGAAGGCAGGCAGAGATATAAATATTAAGCTCAGAGCAGCAGTCTGGCCTAGAGATATCATTGTTAAATATAATAATAAATATATATGAGACAATCCAGAGATTATAGTAGAGGAAAAAAAGAGGACCTGGAACAAATTCTGGGAAAATATATCAATAAAGTCAAAAGCTGTTAAGATATGATGCTTATTTATTCAGGAAAACTTTTTCTGACCTAACAGCCGAGTTTAAGTCTCATCATTATATGCTATTATCGAGCTATCTATTTGAGTGATGTTTTTCCAAAGATTTTATTTATTTTTAGAGAGAGGGGAAGGGAGGGGGAAAGAGAGGGAGAGAAAGTTCAATGTGTGGTTGCCTCTCACATGCCCTCTACTGGGGAACTGGCCCACAACCCAGGCATGTGCTCTGACTGGGAATGGAACCAGTGACCCTTTGCTTCACAATCAGGTGCTCAATTTACCAGGCCACACCAGCCAGGGCTATTTGAGTGATTTAAAAAGCATAATATTTTCCTTCTTTCCTAGATTAAATATTCCTTCCTCCATTAAATATTCATGAGAGGAAGACCATACCTTTTTCACAGTTCATTTATATACCCAACACCTGGTACATTTTGGGATATTGTGAGGGTTATAAACATATGTATTGAGAAAATAGAAAGGAAACATGAAAGTGGTGCAAGAAAAATAAGAGTTGAAGCTAGAACATCTAGTAATATTTACTAAGGAAACAAAGGAAGAATAAGAGCCAGAAGGGAAATATTAAGTAGAAAAGTATTAAGTAGATTATGTATCTCCTATACAGGAAAAAAAAAAAAAAAACCCTCAAATTTAAGCACAAAATACATGAATGAAGTGAATGATTGTTAATTGTAAAACTTGATAAATCTTTTACAACTTCACAAACACACGCACACAGACGCCACTGATATAAATATACAGGATTCCTTAATACCAGTTTCCAGACAATAGTTCCTTAAGTAAAACCAACAGTCTGACTTTAATCACTATAGTTTAGTTTCTCCTTTCCTTGAAATTTATACAAATGGAAACATGCAGCATGTACTTTTGGAGTCTGGCTTTTACTGAACTTTATTGTATGAAATTCATTTTGATATTTTAGTGATTATTTCTATTTTAAAGAAAGTAATCAAGTGTGATCTCAAAAAATGCCTTCAGAAACTTTAAATTATTTTTTTCAAGAAATAATTTTCATAGACAAAGAGAAAGACAAAAATCCTAGTTAATTTTAAGTGGATTTACATTTTGTAAAATATGTGGAAAAACTAATCTTAACTTTCAATACATGTTGATGAATGTTTACTCTTTTCTTTCATATATCATAATCCCACAAAAATAATTCTCTTAGTTAAAAATCCTGTAAGTTTTATCTACTTCTTTTATCATATACTAAAGTCTTAAGACTTTAGCAAAGCTACATTAATTTTTATGGTGAAATTCATCTTTTAGTAGTACTTTTGAATGCATTTTTAAAAAGTAGGTTTTATTCCTAGAGCAATTTTGGGCTCATAGCAAAATTAACAGAAAGTGCAGAATCCTCATATTTGTCTCTCCCAATTCATATTTAGGGTTCCCTACTATCAATATCTACATTAATTTTTAAATCACTTTTATTGAGATATAAGATACATATAATACAGTTTACCAATTTTAAGTGTAAGGTTCAAGAGTTGGACAAACATGTACAATTATCAAGCCTACATCACAATCATGATGTGGGACATTTCCAGCATCCTCAAAGATCCCTGATGTTCCCTGGCAGGCAGCTCATCATTTCATCTCATTTCATTTGTGGCCACTAGCAATCGTTTGTTTGTTTTATAAACCTAAAGCTTTGAGTTTTCTAGGGTTTCATAAAAATGGCATTGTAGAAAATATATTCAACTGTGGCTGGCTTTTTTTTTGTTAGAAAATACTTTCAAGAATTATTTTGTTATTGTACATAATCTGCTCCTTTTTATTGCTAAGTAGTTTTCTATCTTATAGATATACAATAATTTGTTCATCTAGTTATCAGTTGATGTAAATTTGTTTTGTTTTATAGTTTTTACCTATAAGAATAATACTGCTATGAGTTTTGAATACACATTCGGATTAATGTGATTTCATTACTTTTTGGTGCATACCTAACACAGACTGCTGTGTTGTATGGAAGGTGATATGTTTATAAGCAACCATTGACATGTTTTCTGAAGTAAGTATATGATTTTTAGATTCTCACAAGTAGTACATGAAAATTCCACATCTTAATTTATACTTGGTGTTATCAGTATTTTAAGTGGTAACCATTCCATAGAATGTGTAGTGGTAGCTCAATGTGTTGATATTTTTGCTTTTCCTTAATGACTAATGATCTTGAACCTCTTTTCCATTATTTGCCACTCATATTTATCTTTGGTGAAATGTCAATGCCAATGCTGTACACATTGTTTAAATAGAGTTGTTGACCTATTGTTATTCAGTTGTAGAAATTCTTCCTATATTCTGGCTGCGATGTTTTATTTGTCAGATTTTTTTTTAAATATTGTCTCCTAGTGTGTATCTGACCTCTTCGTTTTCCTTAACAGTGTCTTTCAAGGAGAAAAAGTTCTTAATTTTGAGTATGTCTAAGGATTTTATTATTTTAAATAAGGATTTAGAATAAAATCCTTATTCTAAATAAGGATTCTGATATTTCACATGCTATGAGATCTTTCCACTGTGGATGATGAAAGCATGAACCATGTGACCTTTTGACTCTATGTATTTTTCTACTGACTCCTTAGTGGTTTCTCTCCTCCCTAGTGCAGTCTCTGCTCACATAGTAGATCAGTAGTATGCCAAGGACCTGAGGAGACCCTTCTGCAGACATACAAGGGTCTCTATTTTTCTATCTATAACTTTCTCTTTTCTACATTTTTGGTCAGCACAGTGTAACTGCCTTAGCCCTTCAGAACTCAGTTCTCTGTAACCTCAAGTCAACAGAAAATTTGTTTTGTGCTTAGGTCTTCTCCACTTTTCTGCATTAAAGTCTGGATATTGCTCCCACACAATAAGTTGATGCAATTTTAGGGCTCACCTTATTAACTTCCCTTCTCTGAGGGACTATATTCCTGCACCACCTGCTATGCAATATCTTGAAACCATTGTTTTATGAATTTTGTGTTTCTTTTTGTAGTTTAAAGCAGAAGAGTAAATCTGACCCCTGTTACTCCACATTGGCCAGGAACATTAGTTTTTTATCTTGAATAATATTGGAGGTGTTGTAAAATATCCATACAGTGTAGACTGACAACATCTCCATTTGAGCACATTTTAATGCCAGAAATATCTGTATTGCAATGTATTTTAAAGAATATTTTGCAAAAGTGTTCATATTTTTTCATAAAATCAAATTTCTTCCTTTAAATGATGTATGTTTAGACTTTTGATTTTCTATTTTTATCCAGCATGACTCCTTCTTTCCTGATTCATACTGTTAACTTTTTATTGACAGCTCCACTTGACTGTCCCATGAGACCACCAGCTACTTCTCAATACCAGATTATCCTTAACAGACAAGTGTTTCCTTAGAGAATCAATTTTTGGCAGAGAATGAGGTAGGATTCAATAATCACTCTAGAGGATTTAGTTTGAGTAAGACTGAATTAAATTACTTTTAAGTATTGTAGCTGCCTACCTCAGTTATAGGCAATTTAATGCAGTCATAGGCAATTTAATCAATCCACCTTTATTAATCTTCCATATGTTCCACCATAGAAATCCCTCAAAAATTACATTGTATCATATAATTCCCCTTATTTCAGACCTTCCAGTGTTTTCCATTGCCTGGAAGACAAAGTTGAACTTCTTCAGTATGGTATGCAGCTCCCTTTGCCATGTGACTAGTTTATGACTCCAGCCTCTTCTCTATCTCTACTCCTGAAGAGTATTATAAGCTTGTGGTTAAGTTTGTAGACTCCAGAGTTCAGATATTTTTCTTTATTAGGTATGCATTAATATAAAATATACCACAGAGCTCTAATCCTGAATTTAGCATACTTAGATAAATGGTTCTTGGTAGTTATAGTAGTTCCTACATCACATAGTTGTGAGAATTAAATGAGAGTGCACATTTCAAAAATACACCTGATATCTTGCACTTGGTAAGTGCTCATTAAGTTCTTGTTTCCATTATTCATTCACAATTGTAAGAATTACTTTACTGATTATTTATAACTATTTTTACCAACTTCACTAGATTGTGTATTCATTCAGGAGATTCATATAGAAAATTTACCATTAAAATTAGACTATTCAATGATCTCTTATTTTACCTGAAATATTTACCTGGTTGAAAAATAGATTTGAAAACCTGTACTCTTCCTGAGTTTCTAAAGATTTTCTTAATTTTCTCTTTAATTTATTCAAACATCCCTGGTTCTTGTGCTTATGGCTTTCACAGTGTAGAAACTAAATAAGTTATCCCAAAAATGTAGGTACAAATGCTGATAGATATTCCAGAGAAAAGTAATAAAGTTTCTACAGTAGCTGAGAATAAATAATTCTGATCTGAGAGTTTAGGAAATGCTTCCTTGATGTGGTAAATCATAAGATGGCAAGTGAAGAAGGAGTAGAAATTGATTCATTTGGGGAATTGGAAGGTAGGAAATACATTGTGGACAAAAGTTCTAAGGTGTGAAATAGGATAAACTCTCAAAACTTCAATAGATGTATTAACTTAACGGGTGTATTTGGAGTTATACTAATACTTTCCAATCCTTAAAGGTGTGACAGGCTGGGTGTGCATAGGCAACATGGTTAGAATTGTAATTTTAAAAATCACTTTAGTGGCATCATGGAGACTACATTGAAGGGCAGCTATAGTTAATGGGAGAATAAAGGGTCTATTTCAGCCTTTCTAGTTTGAGATGATGGTGGCTTGGATGGATGCTGTCAGTAGACATGGAGAGAAGTAGAGAAAAAAAGAGCTATTCAGAAGTCTTTACCTGTGGGACCTGCTGATGGAATAAATGTGGGATAAGAGAGACTAAAAAAGGTTTCGGGTACCTAGATTTGTGAACTGGTACAAGAATTGTCAAATCCTGTCTTGAAATAATCTTCAAAGATTGATAAAAGAAACATGCATACTGCCATTTGAAAATGATATTTAAATCCCTAATATTGCATATTTAGAGATTTCTTCATAAATGGGTGTTAGATGAATATATTAAAGTTAGACACATGATTATGTTAACTGAAGGGAGCACAGAGAGTATATGCTTACCATATGGCTGGCATTTCATGTCTAGATGAAGTGAAATGGACTCTCATCAGATCACTCCAATAATTATGTTCAAAGACCTATTTTTCTTTTTTCAAATTGTTGTTCAAGTGCAGTTGTCTCCATTTCCCACCCCAGCCATCCCCACCTCCCACCGTCAGTCCTATCCCCCTTTGGCTTTGTCCATGTGTCTTTTATACACGCCCCTGAAAACCCTCCCACTTTCCCCCCTTTATCCCCTTCCACCTCCCCTCTAGTTACTGTCAGTTTGTTCTTAATTTTACTGTCTCTGGTTATATTTTGCTTGCTTGTTTGTTTTGTTGTTTAGGTTTCACTTACAGGTGAGATCATATGGTATTTGTCTTTCATAGACTGGCTTATTTTACTTAGCATAATGCTCTCCACATCCATCCAAGCTTTTGAAAAGGATAGGAGTTCCTTCTTTCTTTCAGCTGCATAGTATTCAGTCATGTAAATGTACCATAGTTTTTTTATGTATTCATTTACTAATGGGCACTTAGGTTGCTTCCAGCACTTGGCTATTGTAAATTGTGCTGCTATGAACATCAGGGTGCATGGATTCTTTAAACCTATTGGTGTTTCAGGGTTCTTAGGGTATGATCCCAGCAGTGGAATTGTTGGGTTGAAAGGCAGTTCCATTTTTATTTTCCTGAGGAAATTCTATACTACCACCATTATATTTCTCCAAAGAGGGCATACAAAGGGCCCAAAGACATATGAAAAGATGCTCAGCATCACTAGCCATCAGAGAGATGCAAATTAAAACAACAATAAGATACCACTTCACAAAAATCAGAATGGCCATCATAAACAAATCAACAAACAAGTGTTGGAGAGGATATGGAGAAAAGGGAACCCTAGTACACTGTTAATGGGAATGCGGACTGGTGCAGGCACTGTGGAAAACAGCATCAAAGACCTATCTTTCAAGTGGTCCTTCTATTATTTTGAAATCGCTTCACTACTCTATTTTACATTCTACATAGAGCTATAAATAGCATAAGTATTAAGAAACTTTGATTATCAGAGATCTAATTTCCTTTGTATATTCCAATTTTTATGGAAAATATTTTAAAATTGAATTTTATAATTTGTTTCTTATGTATCATATAAATTTATACATATAAAATATATACCTAAAATGATCAATATTATAGTTAACCAGATACAAATGTTGTATATATGTGTATATATATTTCTAAAATATATAGATAAATTCATCTTGAATTTATTATAATTCTGTTGCTTGTAATCTGAAAGTCCTAACTAGGATATAAAATTCTAGAGTTAAAAAAGTACTCTTCAATCACAAATGTCAATCCAGGAATAAATATCTCACTGGATTATTCATATATAGTATATTAATATATTGTTTAAAATTTACCCAGGAAAATGTCATTTTATCACATTTACTCTTAAGAGAATTGAGAATTCATAGTTTATAATTATGTTCATATAAATATTCACTTAAGTAGACTTTTAAATGATTCACTTTAATAATATAATGTTAGGAGTTGTAAATGTATGTTAAGCAAATATTTTTATAATATTTAAGCAATCTGAAAATAAAAATCTTTATTACCCATAATGCTAATTTTTTAAAGTTTTCTGTACAATGTAAAAATTCTTTGAATTTTATTTCTAAAGTGATTTTTTTTATTTAAATGAATGTTCAAGTACAGTTTTCACCCCCTTACTCCCATTCAAGTCCTCCCATCCCCCCACCTCCCACCCAATCAAGCCCTCCCACCCCCCTTCCCTACCTCCCTCCCATTACCACCCTCCCCCTATCTTTTATCCATGTATCCTTTAACTTTAATTCTATAAACCCCTCCTCCTCTCCCCCGAAATCCCTCTTCTCTCTCCTCTGGTCACTCTCCACCTGTCCTC